>JAVJIF010022832.1:0-64070 GCA_038442645.1 Agave tequilana
TAAAACAAATCCAAAAATAGGAATACAAGATAAAATGTATGAATCATCAAAACTAGACTATACTAGCACATCTAATGGGTTCAAATAAGCAATCAAACACAAACATATATAAATTATTTGTGGCCCACTTTATGTACAAGTATAAATCCTAGTCTTAATGAAAACTAACATTTAAACATATATTCAAATCATGAAGCATAAAACAAAATAAAAATCATCATGATAAAACTAAACATGATTACTATGTAGATTCACATGTTATTAGATTCATGATGTACATGATAGCTAAATTATGGTGAGAACACAAAGTAATAGTCCATATTAAACATGGGTGTCTCAAATACTATACATGTATGTCAATGAACTAATAATCATGGCATTTTCATACTAATCACTAAACAATAAAACATGCTATAAACTATGAATATGAAAAGCATGTAAACAATAAGTGGGGTTAGGAATCGTTACCAAAACCTAGAAGGCAACTTTCCTTGTCTCCAAAATATGGTGGTCTTCTTTACCAAACTTCCCTTGAAAGTGATGCATCCAATTGGTTCTCTTTAAGCACGGAACGCATCTACTCCAAGGTACGGCTACTCTCACGTCATGTGAGAGCCCACACCTACATGAAAAACACTGGGGGGTCTTTGGTACCCACATTCTATTGGGTCCATGGGGGTTAGTCCCTTCTCTAACCCAAACAAACTTATTTGCTAAATTACAATCATTTAAACGATCAAAGCAAAATTTAGCAAGGTGGCCCTTACGTCCACAATGTGTACAAGTGTACACATGAGCATACAATGTGTGATGGTGTCCGTGAGGAGCATGTGTATGCCGTAGAGGTGTGCATGCATAATAGATGGAGCTTATTTCTTTCGAAACAAAGATTCCAAACGTGTGTGACCCACTACACATTGGCTCAAAGTGGAGCCCAAACAATCAACACTCTTCTTTAATAAACAATATCATCATTAATCCAAGAAGAAGAGGTATATGCAATAGGTGTTCTAGGTGAAACTACCCTAGCATGGCAAACATGTGATTTAATATCATTTTTCAAAGAATTATTTTTCTTAAATAAATTTCTAATTCTTTTGAAATGAAATCTATTTCATTTTTCAAAATATCATTTTCTCTTAAAACAACTTCAACTTTTGAAGACAAAACATCATTATTTTTCAAAATAACATGGCAATCATTTTTACACTTTAAAAATTCATTTTCTTTTAGTGCAAGTTCAAGTTGAGATTTCAATGAATCCCTTTCATTAGAAATCTCCTCTTTCTCTTGCAAAACAATGTTAAGTCTAGAATACAAACTTTTATTTTCTTTGTTAATTCCTAAACTTTTCTTTTTCAAAATTTTATATTTTTCAATCAATTTTTCACAAACAATTGAAAGTTCTTCATTCAAAGCATGTGCATCAACATATTCATCACATGAAGAATTAGAATCAAAACTATCTAGTTGAGTTTCGAGTGTATCTCAAGGGAGTCATTCCCTTGGATCATATGGCATTGTTGTGGCTCAGATTCATCTCCACTATATTCTTCCTCCGGTTGGATTTGCAATTGAAGCTTGGAGGTGGTGGTGGTTGTCAAAATGTTCCACACTGCAAAGGCGGAATTAATATTAGAAACAAGCATAAGATGTTCTCTTGAAAGCGTGCTTCTAATAGCCTCAAGGGCTAGTGCATTGACCCCTACATGAATGCGGTTACCAAGATAGCATTTCTTGGTAGCGGCAAGAAAGATATGCAATCCTAGGGTCTTCAAATAACAACTCATCATAACCTTCCAAATCTCAAGTCTAGAGATATCAAACATAGGAGGGCTATCCAAGAGTGCAAACTAAAATGTGTGCAAGCAAACAAGTGTGCAAATGCAAATGAGATTAGCTAAAACAAGGATCTCACTCCTAGGATGTTAAGCCTAAGTATCAGGAGCGTAGGCTCTGATACCAATTGAAAAACACGTAGAGGGGGGTGAATAGGTGTAAGTGCTAATCTATAAACTAAGTGCGCTAAATGCGGAAGCTTAAAACTAATTTGCAACACACTTAGTACAACTCACAAGTGTAGCCGAATTCCCCGTGAAGGGCTCTGGACTAACTCCTCTTGATTCCCCTAGATATGGGTTGAGGTGCTATATGAAGCTCTTGTGGTTAAGTACAAGTGAGGCACACACACAAGCAAACCAAGCATATAATGATATAGCAATATGAAAGATGCAAGGCACAACACAAGCAATATGAATGAAATGAAATGAATGATGCTTTGTACAAATAAAAGAGAGAGAGTTAAGAGATAATGGATCAGACGCAAACACAAGGATATGTTTCGAGGTTCGAGCCCCTAGCTCTACGTCCCCGCCTTCACCGAGAAGGATTTCCAATCCATTATAGGAGTACTGAACTCCTCTCTTAATGCCACCGAGGCAATACAACCACAATCCACCTCTACCGAAGAGGGATAAGGCCCGTAGCCAATACAATCACAATCACCTCTACCGAAGAGGGATCCAAACACCACTCCGATCAACCTCTACCAAAGAGGGATACACAAATAAAAGGAGGGTTTACAATCTTGGAGGTTTCCACAACCTCAAACAATCTCTCTTTTTCTCTTTTCCACAAAACAAAGATCCTAATAGATTAGGATAGAAGATATGGCTCAAGTGTGGAAAAACAAAGTGTTTTGAACAAAGAAATTCTCTTGGGAAAACACCAAAATAGATATAGAAGTTTAGATCAAAAACTAAAACCCTAATTTCTTTGAAATAAACAAAACACTTAAAAACAAATAGATGAATCTTTTTGGCACTTAAACACTTTTGAAAACTTGTTTTTAAAACCAGAGAATAGAGGAATTTTTGCTCTTGAAAATCTTAGTTAAAACCCCCAAGAAATGGGTATTTATAGGCCCAACAAGAAACTAGCCTTTAGGCTGATGTGGCAGCCGACAGGCTTGGCGGTCGGCCGGCCGGTCGACCGCCAACGGTCATATTTATGACCGTTGGGTAAACTCGGTCGACCGCCCAGATACAGAGAGCAAGCTCTCTTGTCCGGTCGACCGGCCCGGTCGACCGCCCAGATACAGAGAGCAGAGCTCTCTGGTCCGGTCGACCGGCCGGCCGACCGGCCCACTGTGCCAGCAGACGTGCACAGGTTTGTGCACGTCGGTCGACCGCCCGGTCGACCGACTAGGCCTGTCAGCACAGTTCTGGGTCAGAACCTGGGTCAGAAAAACATGTTAGAAATATTTTAATAAATCTTTTAACACTTCTAAAAATCGCCAAAAATAGTTTTATCATTTTGCATTGACATATAAACATGTGATAAAAAGTTTAGCTCAAATATCAATCATATAAACTATTTTTGTATCTAACAATTTTTACCAAAAACCAAAACTTATATTTTTATCAAACTTGATTTTTCAATATGAAATCTGATTTTCCTAAAAACTCATGAATAGACATATCAAAATAAGTTTGTTTAAGATATGAAGCATGTATGTATATTGAACACATCTATACATAAAAACCATGTAAACTTGTTTTTGATCAAACTATTCATGAAAACCAAATCCAAAACATGAAACGTGTGTGTATTGTGCACTTGAGCATATCAACTATTCTTATCTTTACAAATGGATCTAAAACAAACTAAACACTATGATACCTAAGTCTTCTTGACGATCTTCATCTTCAAGTCGACTCGGTCCACAAACGCCGTGATCCATGAGCTAGGCAAGGTATGATCTTGATGCTTGGGCCCTCGATTCACCATGAAAAGCTTCTAAACTCCTTTGTTGAAGATAATCACCAACTAATATCTTGTTATATGATCTGAAACTAAAATCACAAGATTATTAGTAAACATAACTACATGAGTTAATCATCATCAAAACTAGAGAGGAAGGCCTCTGGGCCAACAATCTATCCCTATATAATGTCATAGCTAATCCTAAACCAACCATTATCCTTCATCTTCTCCTCCATCTCTCCTCTGCCGCTACCAATACCCATGGCAGCACCCGACACCAGCCGGTCATGCATCCTCTCCGACCATGCTCCTCCACCTCCAGTGAGCCGCGCAACTCATCGCCATGGCCGATCTACTGCACACCTTCCTGGCTGCCCATGCACCCCTAACCACCTCCCCTTCCCTCTCTGTTGGTTCCCACACTCCTCTCCCCATCTCCGTTAGCACCCATCCACATCTCTACGCGATCTTCGTCGAGCCACCGTCGGAGCCGAGATGGCCGTATCTCCTTGGCCATGACACCTACAAACCCTCTCAACTGAGCTTCCCTCCTCCATGCTTCCCCCTCGGCCATGCTCCCTCTTCTCCACGCACTCCCACGGCCATCTCAACCTCTGGAGGAGCCGCGCCAACCCCGGAGCCTCCAGCGATCTCTAGTGAGAACAGACTGTCTCCTCCATTAGCTTATGCTGCCTTTGCCTTTTCCAATCATCCACCTCGTCATCGACGAACTCCGCCGCATCCATGGCAGCTCAGAGTCGAGAAGCACACCTCCTCGGCTTCCGCCAATCTCCGGCGAGTTCGACATCCCCCGTGCATCAGCCCATCATGGTCAAGCCCTCTCCCTTTTGTAACGCCCCGATCCTGCAGGTACGGGACGTTATGGCGACGTACATACGCAGGGCGGAAAACCCTCACGTACGTACGCTAAGCCTCAGTACAGGAAATCACCTCCATATATACATGAGTTTCAGTATGAAATAAGTACAAGAATACCTGCAGAAATAGGTTAGTGATCATAACAGATAGGAAAACAGTGATAAATAAGATAACGGAAACAAATCACAAGGATACCTATGAATGGTCTCGATGATGAGGCTCCTATGTGAACCCAATGGACAATCTGCCGATATGCTAACTCGGGTCGCCAACCTGGGCACGCAAACCCAGGGTCGTCAGAAAGCGACCTAGTGAGTGGTAAAATGAAGGAGGCAGTAATATGTACTATAGTAATACAAGCACGATACTAATATAAAATACATGTTTATATACCAGTGATACCATATAATATATATATATAATCAGTAGAAATATAACAATACCATATGTTAATACCATCACCAACTAGCATGTTATCATCAGGTCATGTCTATAGTAGTCTCTCGTTTTATACAATATATAATGTCGTATAGTGGTAACGTGATAGAAGTGAACATGCAGATGGGCATATGCAATAATGTCTGCAAGGTATACAGAGAATACTTGCAATGCAGAGGATACAGGTACATGAGTAGTATGTCGCAACAGAAAGTGGAACATATACCAGGTAAAGTAACAAAGTATACATGTAACATGATAACGGATAAATGATCAGGAACAGTAACAAGTACAACTAAACAATAGTATACATGTATCAAGCAAGTCATGTTATTTAGACAATAGTAGTAATCAATACCACCTGGTATTTTAATCAATCTCTTCCAGTGTCCCATACCACTGGCAGTTCATACTGGAGCCCACACTCCAGTCGAACCCATCCGGACATGGCATACGGGTACCATTATCCAAACGAGAGAGTGACCAAATAACAAGTGTTCCTGACGTCACTATTGTGTATACTGTTTTATTATGTTAATTGGAAACCAAATGGTCGAGGAGCTCTTATCGGGTAGGTGTATCCCGTGCATACCCGGGATCACGGCCTTAAACAAACCCCTGGCTGCTGAGACCAGGGCCCTCCGCTAAGAGGGGAACAATAATCAAGTAACGGGAGCTCATGGAGCTATACAATCGGTAGGTAGCACTACCATCCCCTGTAGTGGGAGAACAATATGGATCCAGTACATCACCCGATAAGATCTAATCAACCGTCAAGTCTCCCCCATACCCAAGTTAGCTTTATGATCTGATATGTCAAGCATACAATGTAACAAGAATAATTATAGTACATGATACGGGTAACATGATAACAGGACCTGAGCTCTGTTGATAGCATAGAACAATATAACGGGAAACGAGAACAATATAACGGGAAAATGAGAACAATAGATGTGGGATTCCACATATCGCATATCAACAGCTCTCATGCCCAGTAACGGAAATATCCATATCAGTAATAGGAAACAATCATAAAAGAGGAATACAAGGATAACATGGAACAAGAATACATGTAATATGCATGGTGATTCGTATGACAAGAAAATAGAAACAACACATGCATGTACACTCATGCGGTGAGCATATGTGGCAGGGATGTGTGACCATGAGATAACTGTGTACCAAGCATTCATGTAATGATGATAATAATAATATGGAATGTAGTAATATATGAATTGGTATCTCCGTGTACCAGTGGAACATATATGTGTACCAAGATCTGTCACAGAAAGCGATAAATTCATATCCCTAAACATGATAAAAGATAATTTATAAAATAAAAACACTCACAAACTAGCCATGGGAAGGTAGCTCTCTTTCCCATGATCGCAACGGTTCCAGAATCGTCCAAATCGGAGTCCGGATGCTCCCGATATTGCCCGAACGCTAACAGTAATAAAAATGGGTTAAATATATAATTAAAAATAATTCAATTGCAATTAATAAAAAGTAACAGGGGGTTTTCTGAAAGTTTACCTTTATTGGGATTGGTTACGGGTTTGGGCTCATAACGGGTCGGGTCCAGATCCATAACCCATACCCAATTAACTTAAGTTAACGGGTAACGGGTTATCGGGTTTAAACAAGTGGGTTTTGGGTTTAAAAACTTAACCCAATAGTGGGTTAATGGGTTTGGGCTCTAACCCAAACCCACAAAGGGAAAAGAGGAGCAGCAGCAGCATGTGCTGCTGCTATGCCCGCGCACAGTCCGGCCAGCAGGTGCTGGCCGACGGCGGGGGAGGCCCGCCGGCGGCGCGGCGGTTCAGGCCGCACGGAGAGAGAGGGAGAGATGGTGAGGGAGAGAGAAACAAAGAGATGGAGAGAGGAAGAAACAGAGAAAAGAAAAGGAAAGAAAGAGAAGAAGAAGAAGAAGAAGAAGAAGAAGAAGAAGAAGAAGAAGAGAGGAAGGGGTAGCCTCCGGTTGGGAGGCGCCGGCCACCTGCAAGGGCGCCGGCGGCACGCCGGCCTCCGACCGCAGGTTCACGGGCGTGAGGGGAGAGAGAGACCATGAGATAGAGAGAGGGAGAGAATTAAGAGAGAGACAGTGAGAGAGAGAGAGAGAGTTGCTTAGGGCTCTTAATTAGAGAGAGTGAGAGAAATAGAGAGAGAAATTGGAGAGAGAGAGAAATGGTAATTAAGAGAGAGGAGAGATCTTAAAGAAGAAAAGAGGAGATTGGCAGTGGAGAGGTGGTGGGGGAATTCTCCAGAGAAATGGAGAAGAGGAAGGGAAAAAGAAAAGAAGAAAAGGGTTTTTATAATATTTAATTAATATTATAATTGGGTCCAAAATGGACTAGCTCCGAACGGTGCCCAAAAATTACAAAAAATAGAGAATATTAGCCTAAGACGTAATATGAAAACGGTTTAAAAAAATTCAATCCCGTTTCCAAATTTAAAATCCTGAAGGATTTCGCCGGTAGCGGACGACACCAGTTTGGCCGGATTTTTGATAAAGTTAGAAAAATCTCAAAAATATCCTAATATAGAGCATGTGATTCTAAAACACATGGTGAAAGAGGATTCTCAAAATACAATACCATTTGCAAAATAAAAATCGTAGAACCGATTATCGGTATCGGTCGACACCGACTACGGAGATTTTCCAAAAAAAATCCAGAAAATTTCCAGAAAATCCTGAAAAATGTAAAATATTAGAAAATAATTTTTGAAACTGAAATTGGCTCAATATGACTATCAGAAAAGTCAAACCAATTTTGTACGCCGTATCGAGTACAGATACTGTGCTACGTACACCAGGGATCAGGGGGTTACACCTTTTCTCTTAGGTTTCTCTATTTCTCTCTCTTTCTCTATTTAATGAATTTAGTAGTGGGTGTATTGTGATTGGATGGGCATGCATGCACTGTGTGCGTATGTTGTGTGTTATAAATAATTTTGTGTGTTAATGCATGTATGTGATAACGTGTATTTGTATGTGTGAGAATGCATGCATGTATAGGGTATAATGTGTGAGTGAGTGTGTTTAGATATATCGGTAAAGTGTGTGTATATATATATATGTATGTATTAGTGTGTATTATGTATAGTGTTGTGCATACATGTATATAGGTGGTGTGTGTATGTGTCCGGGTGTATGTTCATATGAGTTCGTGTGTTCAGTTTGTGTGTTGCAGTGTTCCAGAATCGCTCGTGTGATCCGAACTCAATAACAGGAGATTCAGATTGGTGTTCACTGTGGACCCGATACGCTAGCGATTCGAAGACCGACACACGAGATGATCCAGAGATCTGTACCGATTCATGCAGTGAAGTGATTATTCGAATCCAAACCGCGTCATTTCATGTGAGTGTTAACATTATCTGTTTATTTTATTTGTACAATTCATAGTGTTATTTCATGTTGATGTATAATCTGTTATTTACTTCATCTTGTATTGTTACATAGCTTTACCATAAAAGTTTCATTCTAAATTATATCTTATGTTTAATTATTGTTCATTTTAGATATTTGTAGACAATAGATCATATGTTTACATTGTTACTGTTTATGATATCAGCATTTATCCCAGAGATTGAAAGTCTCTCTTTATTGATTTGGATATTTTTGGGATTTATTGGGCCTGCCAATACCAGAATTAGTTGGTGGATTATGTTAGAGTAGAATATGACTTGAAAATTGGGGATTAGATCAGAGTAGTTCGGATGGTGGATTTTACAGATATACCTTAAAGTAGTAATAGTCTACGATCATTATATTATGGGAGATAGAGTATTAATGATGATGGATCAAATATAATCAATGTATATAAACTCCATATTTTGATTCTGAGGTATTAGTATCCTATTATTTCATGTGAATTTGTTTATCATATCGGGTTTGGAACTATTGTAACATAGACTGTGATCGGATTGGAAATTAAGGTGGATTAGCTAGCGATTGTGTTTAAATGTGTGAATTCTAGTGTGAACCATTTAACAGACTCAATCTTTCTTACAAATGTTAAATCAGATGAGAATTTAATTAGATATTGGTAACTGATTAAATAGGAGATTCTTTATTAAAAGATGGGATCTTGGACTTTTTTAATAGACTCGATTTGGGATAGAGTTGACATTGGGTTGAGGAATAGTTGTTTGATTGGACTGGTCAGAACTAGTGGATTTTACGTTTGTACATTCGATTAGTTACCTTAGATTTGAATCCTTTTGATTGAGCTTGATGGAACTGAGGGTAAACCGATGACCTGGATTGGATTTGGATAGCGATGACTATTTAGATATGGTGGAGTATGTATTTATTTTAGATATTAAGACTTGTATACACCAGTGATTTAGAGGAGGGACATATTGATGACTTAGAGGATTAGAGTAGATTAATAGTAATGAGAGAATTGTGTTACTGATTAATTGAGCTTCGTAATAGGCAATGAACTGAATACTTGATGGTACATTGACCGTATTGCGATTATGTGTTAGAGAGACTGGTTATTGTTATATTCTAGTGCAGATGGATGAGATTGTCTATTGATCAGTGTTCAAACTTGTTATTGTATTAATTTATGTTACTAAAATTACTGGAAAAATATTGTCAGACCGTAACACATGTATTGTTTCATTATTTTACCATTTACACGGTTATATTGTTCACATTATTATCATTACCATTATTGACATTGTTACTGTCACCGTATCGTCCAAGTAATCAAAATAACATGAATATTGATTGATCTAAATAATAATATAACAGACAGCTTACATCGGGACTGGGGAATTTGATATAGGAGACAACGTCTGTATTTTGGGTGGACCTAAAATATAGGTTGCACAGCTGAGATACAGTTCCACTGCAGGATTCCAGGGGATGACTTGTTGGCCCAGAGGCCTTCCACTCTAGTTTTGATGATGATTAACTCATGTAGTTATGTTTACTAATTATCTTGTGATGTTTAAGTTTCAGATCATTAATTAAGATATTAGTTGGTGATTGCTTCAACAAAGGAGTTTTGAAGCTTTCACTTGGTGATTTCAGAGCCCGAGCATCAAGATCATACATTGCACTCGTTGGAGTCTAGCTCGGTGGATCACGGCATTTTGGATCGAGTCGACTTGAAGACGGAGATCGTTAAGAAGACTTAGGTATCCTAGTGTTTAGTTTGTTTTAGATCCATATGTAAAGATTAGATAGTTGATATGCTCAAGTGCACAACATGTTGGCCCGGAGCCTTCCGCTCTAGTTTTGATGATGATTAACTCAGTAGTTATGTTTACTAATAATCTTGTGATTTTAGTTTCAGATCATGTAACAAGATATTAGTTGGTGATTGCTTCAAAAAGATATTTTGGAAGCCTTCACTTGGTGATTCCCGAGCCCGAGCGTCAAGATCATTCATAGCCATGCTCGTTGGATCACGGTGGTTTGGACCGAGTCGACTTGAAAATGAAGATCATCAAGAAGACTTAGGTATCCATAGTTTAGTGTGTTTAGATCCATTTGTAAAGCTTAGTATAGTTGATATGCTCAAGTGCACAACACACACAAGTTTTATGTTTTGGATTTGGTTTTCATGAATAGATTGATCAAAACAAGTTTACTTTGTTTTTATGTATATTAGATGTGCTCTATATACATACATGCTTACATGACTTATACAAACTTAGTTTGACATACCTATTCATGTAGTTTTATGCTTTGGTATTTTTAACAAAACATGTTTATGGATTTAAAGTCAAAAACTTGATATATATATGTTTTATGTATATTGGACTTATGTTCATATACATCATGCTTCAATGAGTTTAAATATCATGTTTTTGTATTTCAATGAAGTTTAGGAAAAATCAGATTTCCTATTGAAAAATCCAAGTTTGATAAAATACAAGTTTTGGTTTTTTGGTAAAAATGATAAGATACAAAAATAGTTCATATTGCTTGATATTTGAGTTGAATTTTTATCACATGTTTATATATCAATGCAAAATGATAAAACTATTTTGGAATTTTTAGAAGAGATAAAAGAATTTTTAGAAATATGTTTAACTATTTTTCTGACCCAGTTTCTGACCAGATTGTGGCTGACAGGCCAGGTTAGTCGACCGCACGGTCAACCGCACCAAAGGCCGGCCGACCATGCGGTCGACTGACGTACACAGCCTTGTGCACGTCTGGCAGACACATGGGCCGGTCGACCGGTCGGTCGACCGGACCAGAGAGCTTTGCTCTCTGTATCTGGCGGTCGACCGGGGTCGACCGGGATGCTCCAACGGTCATATTTTTGACCGTTGGTAGTCGACAGGCCGGTCGACCGCAGGCCTGTCAGGCTGACAGATCAGCCTAACGGTAAGTTTTCTGTTGGGCCTATAAATACCCCATTTCTTGGGGGTTTTAGAAAAGTTTTCAAGAGCTAAAATTTCTCTCCTTTCTTAGTGTTTAAAAGAAATTTTCGAAAGAGTTTAAGTGCCAAAAGATTCATTTATTTGTTATAAAGTGTTTTGTTTCATTTCAAAGAAAATTAGTTTTTGGGAATTTGTTTTTGGTCTAAAACTTCTATATCCATTTGATATTTTTCCCAAGAGATTTTCTTTGATCAAAACACTAGTTTTCCACACTTGAGCTTATCATCTATCCTATTCTCTTAGGATCTTTGTTTGTGGAAAAAGGAAAGAGGTTTGTGGTTGAAACATACCACTTGTTGTAAACCCTTGATTTCTTGTGTTGCTCCCTCTTTGGTAGAGGTTGAGGTTTTGTATTGGTTGGTGTTTGCTCCCTCTTTGGTAGAGGTGGAGAATGTTGTTTACTCCCTCTTGGTGAGGTGGAGTTGGAGTTGGTTTGTATCCCTCAAGTGTGAGGTGGATTGGTTGTTGTTTGGCTATGGGCCTACCCCTCGGTTATGAGGCGGTGTTTGAGAGAGGAGTTCGGTACTCCTTGTGTTGTAACAGATCCTCCTTGGTGGAGGTTCCCTCGGTGGGAGTATAGTGGCTTAGAAATCCTTCTCGGTGAAGGCGGGGACGTAGAGCTAGGGGCTCGAACCTCGAAACACATCTTTGTCTTTGCGTTTGATCCATTGTCTCTTACTCTCTCTCTCTCTCTCTCTCTCTCTCTCTCTTATTTGTGTTGTGTATAGCATCATTCATTCATATCTTGTATGCTTGTGTTGTCCTTGCACTATTTCATATTGTTCATCTTTATATGCTTGGATTGTTGTGTGTGCCTCACTTGTACTTAACCACAAGAGCTTCATATAGCACCTCAACCCATATCTAGGGGAATCAAGAGGAGTTAGTCCAGAGCCCTTAACGGGAATTCGGCTACACTTGTGTGTTGTACTAAGTGTGTTGCAAAATAGTTTTTAGCTTCCGTATTTAGTTTCTAGATTAGCCTTATCACCTATTCACCCCCCTTAGGTGATTTCAATTGGTATCAGAGCCTACGCTCCTGATACTTAGGTTTAATAACCTAGGAGTGAGATCTTGTTTGCTAGTCTACCATTTGCATTTGCACATTTGTTTGCTTGCACACATATAGTTTGCACCCATGAACTTCATGACCCCACCTTTGTTTGACCCTTCCAACATTGTTGTTTGGAAGACTAAGATGTCCGTTTACCTACAAGCCCTAGGATATAAGGTTCACCTTGCCATTACCAAGGAATCCTACCTTAGTGATAGCAAGCATATAGAGGCCAATGCACAAGCCCTTGAGGCCATTAGAAGCACGCTACTTAAAGAATATCATATGCATGTTTCTAACCTTGATTCCGCCTTTGCAGTGTGGAACAAGTTGACAACCACCACCACCTTCAAGCTTCAATTGCCAATTCAACTGGAGGAGTCTAGTGGAGAATCCGAGTCTCAATGCCACATGGTCCAAGGGAATGACTCCCTTAAGGTACAATTGGAAACTCAACTAGATAGTTTTGATTCTAGTTCTTCATGTGATGAACTTGTTGATGCACATGCTTTGAATGAAGAACTTTCAATTGTTTGTGAAAAATTAATTGAAAAATATAATGTTTTGAAAAAGAAAAGTCTAGGAATTGTTAATGAAAATAAAAGTTTGCAATCTAGACTTAACAATGTTTTGCAAGAGAAAGTTGAGATTTATAATGAAAAGGATTCATTAAGATCTCAACTAGACCTTGCTCTAAAGGAAAATGAATTTTTGAAGAATAAAAATGATTGTGATGTTTTGAAGAAAAATAAAGTCTTAACTTCAAAAATTGATTTTGTTTTAAAAGAAAATGATTCTTTAAAAAGAGTAATTGATTTTATTTCAAAAGAGTTAGAAATTTGTGTTAATAAAAATAAATCTTTGAAAAATGATATTGTTTCTCATATTTGCCATGCTTCACCTAGCTCATCTATTGCATGCTCCACTTTATCTTCAAGTATTGAAAATGATATAAATGTTTTGAAGAAAAGTGTTGATTGTTTGGGCTTCACTTTGAGCCATTGTGTTTCTAGTCATACACGTTTGGAATCTTTGTTTCGAAAGAAACAAGTTCCATCTATTCATGCACACTCCCCACGGCATACATATGCTCCTCACAGACACCATCACACTATGTATGCTCATGTGTACACTTATACACATTGTGGACGTAAGGGCCAACTTGCTAAATTTTGTTATGATAGACTACATACTTCAAATTTAGCAAATAACTTTGTTTGGGTTAGAGAAGGTATTAACCCCCATGGACCCAAAAAGTTGTGGGTACCAAAGACCACCCCTCTTGTTTATGATGTAGGTGTGGGCTCTCGCATGACGTGAGAGTGATGGTACCTTGGAGTGGATGCGTTCCGTGCTTAAAGAGAACCAATTGGATGCATTACTTTCAAGGGAAGTTTGGTGGAGAGGACCACCATGTTTTGGAGACAAGGGAAGTTGCCTTCTAGGTTTTGGTAACGATTCCTAACTCCTAATTATTGATTACATGCTTTTCATTTTATTCATTATAGCATGCTTCATTGTTTTGATTAGTATGTAAATGCCAT
This sequence comes from Agave tequilana, assembly GCA_038442645.1. Classification (NCBI taxonomy): domain Eukaryota; kingdom Viridiplantae; phylum Streptophyta; class Magnoliopsida; order Asparagales; family Asparagaceae; genus Agave; species Agave tequilana. The sequence goes on from JAVJIF010022832.1 coordinate 14,095, forward strand.
GTTTATTAGACTCTTGACATGCATGTATAACCTTTTGAGACACCCATGTTTAATATGGACAATTATTTTGTGTTCTCACCATTTGTTTAGCTATCATGTTTATCATAGATTTAATAAAATGTGGATTACCATAATAATCATGTTTATGTTTATCATGTTGATTCTTATCTTGTTTTGATGCTTCATGATTTGATTACATGTTTAGACGTTAGTTTTCACTAAAACTAGGTATATACTTGTGCATATAGTGGGCCACAAATAAATCTATATATGTTTGAGCTTGAATGCTTATTTGAACCTATTAGATGTGCTAGTATAGTCTAGTTTTGATGATTCATGCATTTCAAACTTGTATTCCTATTTTTGGATTTGTTTTATGAGTTTTCTTTTCATGTATATGTTTATTTTGCCAAACTTTAAGAAATACATTTATACCCCTTGAGTCATTTACTTTTCATGCAAATCTTTATTTGTGGACTCGATTGTGTTTGGAGATATGTATGTATACTTCTTGTGTTGACAATTCATACATATACCTTGAAATGAAATTTGCTTTAATGAAAATTTCGTTATTCATGTTTTCATGTATTTATGTTTAAACTTCATGTATATGTCTATCTTGTCCAAACTATTAGATATACATGTATATCCTTTTGAGCCACGTGCCTTCATGCATATATCTTTGTGGACTCGTTGTGTTTGGATATGTATGTATACTTTAGTTTGTATATGACATACATAAACTTTGAAGATTAAATAGTTTAGATGATTTTCATGTTTTCATGATTAAGGAATATTGAGCTTAATGTCTATCTTTCATGATTATGATATTCACACTTTATTTGTACACTCACTCTTTATGTTTACTCATGTGTTATTTTCATGAGTTATATTTATGCTTCATTGACTTTGAGTGTTAGATATCATGTGGATTTCTTATTTCATGAAAAATATTTTTGTTTTATTCCTTGCTTGAAGGATTTCGTACTAGTTTACAAGTTTTTTGATTGGTCACTAATGTTGCATATTTAATGTCACATTTCCATACTTATTTTAGAATAAAAGTCTGCATTGTCCTAATTATTTGTTTAATTTATTTGCAGGCCCAATCCTTAAGGAGATGAAGAGAAATGAGCCCAAAAGCCCACCATAATTCTGAATTAATCAGAATAAATTCGCACACACAAAATCAGGGCAAAATCAAGAGGTTGAAACTGGTTGAGAAGAATCCTCTCAGAATCGATCTGTTAAAGCCAAGAATCCAAGGCCATTTCGTCAGAATCCGGGACTCAAACGAAGAAACTAACAAAGGATAAAGTCAGAAGATAATCCCAGGATGACCCACCAACAGGGTGTCGCCAGCTGGCCACACCCTGCCTGCGGAAACGCGGCCCAAGCCGCGTTTCCGCGGCTTTGTTGGGGAGTTAGGGGGAGCATTTGCTCCCCGACCTCCCCGGGATCATGGTGGTTAGGGTTTTGCCTATAAAAGGCCTGTACTTGCGCTGAAAATCGGACGCCAATGCATATTAGGATTTAGCTTAGTTTTCATTTCTTAGTTTAGGTTTTTAGTCTTTCTTTTTATGTAATTTGTATGTAACTTAGGGTAGAAGAAGATTCATGTAAGTAAGAGAGAGGGGCTGATGTTGAGAGTGACACCGACGATGTATCCTACTCCTTTCTTTCATTGTCTCAGCAAGTAATAAAGGTAAATGCTTTGTTTGTTTTCTATTCTGCTTTACTTTACATTTGTTTTGCTTTCCTCTTCCTCTTCTACTTTACCTTGGTTGTATTTGTTGAGTGTACAAGTGAATTCCAAAGCAAGTATAACCAAGCTACGTGAGAGCCAGCGATAGTTCATGAAGACGTTCTCCTCTTCCAAGATCCGCATCACTTCGTTCTTCTTATGCTTGACGATATAATGTGCACGGGGACCGAGCTCGAGTTTATGATCTATGCGTTGAACGCCTCTGAAGCAAAAAGGTAGAACTTGCAAAAAGGTTTCCAAGTAAGTCATCAATCAACCTAGGTAAGTATCTCTTCACTTTTCTTTCTTTCTTTTCTTTCTTAGTTTGGATCACCAACCACTTATTTCAAATCGTTTTCATTCTTCTTTCCACTTCATTGTACATAATCGCTTTCTTTTGTTTTCTGAATTTTCCAACTTCTTCATCCTCCATTTTCTACTAACTTTAACTATACTTTCTTTTGCCATTTTTATAACTTTAAAACAGAGAAGAACTTTCGCTTATTTTCTTAACGATTTCAATAAAGAACTGTAAAGCTTCCATCGCAAACCCTCCTTGTGGATCACGACCCGCATAGCCACTTGCTATAGCGGAAGAATTGAGCACTTGCACATCTCCTTTCTTTAGTTCTATAATTCCGTATTTTGTGTGCAGGTTTAGCCTCAATCAAATTTTGGCGCCGTTGCCGGGGAGGGTAAAACGGTTTTTATTGAAATCTGAATTTTTATTGCAAATTTTTTTAGAACTAAACGAATTTTCTTCTCTGTTGCAGGTTACAGGGTAAGAAAAGCAGGAAATTAATATTGCAGTGACATACAAGTGGTATTAGGCCTCTGCTCTAGAAAGCAGAGACCCATTGCCCTCTGAATTGCCGCGTTTCCACGGCAAAAGCCGCGGATCCGCGGCAATAAAGAGCTGACTACTAACAGGTTTTTGAAGGGCTGCTAGCTTTGCAAATTCTAGTTTGCTGCAATTATTTATTTCTTATATGCCATCACAAAAACCTGCTAATAATCAACAGTAAAAAGTTTGTTGCAAAAGTTAAAAATTGATTAGACGTTTGCATTTTGGGCACGTGTCTTTTCAATTCATTTATTTTTTTTTACTGTTGAAAAGTGCTGGAGTAAGGTACGTATGCATTGCATTAGCATAGGACTCACTTCTTGGTTGATTTATATCGCTTTGAGTGAATCTTACATATCTTGTACACTTACACAAATTGATCTTAAGGGCACTAACCCATTAACAAGATAAGGTGGGGATTTGATCACCCTTCCTTAGCCCAAAAATCACATTCCAAGCACTCACTAACCCAAGCCTAACTAAAATTGAGTAGACGTTGGCCCTAGGGACATCTCGGACTCAATTAGGAGATTATCCTAAGGGGAAAAAATGTTGGAATCTAACTCCTGCAAAATCAGTGTCTAGGAAAGGGATTGAGGGCCGAAAGCCCGAAGGTTGGTGGTTATTTAATTAAGGAACGTCTTTGACGGAAAACCTCCCACCAACCTTGCCCTGACCTGGCTGATTAGCTTGTGGTTAAAGTCTACATTAGACCTCCCGTGGACAGTCTAACCAGTTAGGAGTTGTCTAGGTCCTAAGTCTACCCTAACTTAGGCTAGAATTTTTCTTTTTTGCTTGTTTATTTGTTTTTCTTCTTTGTTTGTATTCTATTGTGTGATATGGACTATAATAATAATTTTTTCAACTACAATAATAATCCATATTACACACTGACTTCATTTTCGGATATTACCAACCCGGCATATCATAACTTTGACCAACCTAGTGTGCCGGATTGGTCTTATCCGAATCAATATGACCCATACCCCCATCTAATAACTATAATTTCCATAATGATTTCAACTCTTCACCGAGTCAGTAGGGATTCACCTCCCCCGAGCATAATTTCCAACCACCTTGCTCTCCTTCTCCACCCAGTCCACATTATGTTCAAGATTCATACTCAGTTCCACCCATCCAAAATAGGAAACCATCAATTATGGAAATGAGTATGCGTGAGTCCAAACACAAATCCCAAAATCTGATGGACTCACAATTTCACTACCACTTCCAAGACAATTCTTCATCTTTTCATCAAAACAATGAACCTATCAACTATGAAAAGATGCTTGAAGCCATGACTCAGGCTCAAAACGCTCGTAATAGTGACATAGATATGATGATCGAATCTCTACGTTCTCACCGTTGGACCAGTTCTGATGTCACTACCAATTCTGTTGGAGCCGAAGAGTCAGGTTATTTTGGAAATCAAGATTCCATTTCAGAACAACCATGTGAACTTACCCAAACTCCAAATGATATTGATAGTTTGGCTAATTTTCCTTTTCCTGAAATAGAACTTGAAAATGATTATGATCCTGAACCCCAACTTAGTGATTCAATTCTATTTCTTGATTCGATTATGACTCCGGTATCTTCACCTGACTTCAATCTTTTCCTGGAGTCAACATTGGATCCTGTACCAATTCATAAAGAAATTGAATCACCTATCTTTGAGGATCATGTTGAACTTGACCAACTATACACTTTTGAAGATCCTATTGACAAATTGGCAAGTTCTGAATTTTTTGATATTGAACTCAATGAGATATGTGACCTAGATTCCCAAATCTGTGATCCAGTTCAACTTTCTGAATCAATATTGACTCCTGTTGTGTTACCAAACTTGAGTAATATTTTAGAGTCAGTTTTGATTCCTCCAACTATTATTCCTGAACTGGAATCACCCAAATTAGGTCACATCCCATTGCTAGAAAATACATGTGGACTTGAGTTTCAACTTCTTGACTTGGACCCGCTTCTTGAACCAATTTCGACTCCTGAACCTTTACTTGACTTAAGTCACCTTCCTGAGTCGGTATTAGTTCCTGTCCTTCCTGAGCCCAAGTCAACCGTTCTATCATTTCATACTCCATTCTGGGACGAGGTGGTTGACAAATTTGACTCCGAAATCAATTATGGAATATGGAAATTAGATGGGGTTAAATATTTCATAAAGATCCTTCATGGATTTATCTTTTTAATGGGTTATATTAAAGATATTTCTGGTGGGTTCCTCCGAGACCCAAGAAAAGTTGATTGGGCCATGTTTCGTGGACCAATCAGACCACCACCGGAACCACCACCTTAAGGTAACCATTTTCCTTCCCTTTCTTCTTTTTCATGCATCTATGCATTAATTCATACATTGAGGACAATGCATGAGATAGGTGTGGGGGAGGGTCTAACATAACTTTTCTTTTTCTTTAAATAAAAAAAAAATTAACATTTTTCTTTACTTTTAAAAAACTTTTTGAAAAATAGAAACAATATTTTGACTTATTTTTGTAAGAAATTAAGTTAATCTTAAGGAATAGGAAAATCCAAATTAGGATTTCTTATACTTGGTCAAAATAAGATTATTTGTTTGATTTATAGAGTTAGGAAGATAATTTGTCAAAGTAATTTAGTCTTAATCTTTACCTTGATGAAATATGCACACTTCATACACTTACACACTTAGGGTTCAAAAACAAAGATTCTTATGCCTTATAAAATATATATATATATAAACAAATCTAATTATTGATTAGCTAGGTGCTTTGGCCTAAGAAAGCCTTAGTATTTATGCAAAAGATAATTAGATGAGTTTGAAAAAAAAGTCTAATTATTGATTAGCTAGGTGCTTTGGCCTAAGCAAGCCTTAGTATTTATGCGAAAGATGATTAGATAAGTTTGAAAAGAAAAATCCTCTGATTAAGCTGGGTATTTGTGCCTAATAAAGCATAAGTATTTACGCCTAAAAGAGATTCATATAATAAAATCCTTAGTTTTGTGGCCTTGTTTGCTCGAGTCCTTAAGTCCTTGGGGGTGTTTTCTCACCTGGTGCCCTAAGACCGTTTGGTTTGGGAGTCATCGATTAAAGGCTCGTTACATGGGCAGATTAGAAAGCCTAATAGAACTAAGGAATAATACCACCAAAAAACAATGTATATATAAATAAATAAGGCATAAGAGTTAGAGTTAATGAACCCTTAGTCAAAATTTTCACATTCACAAGGTGCATATGACGTAGGGTAAAGTAATAGACTAGATGAGAAGTAAAATTTGACCCTTACTTTGATTGATGACAAATTTTTGAATAGAGACTAAGTTTGGGAATGAAAATTTCGGTTTTCCTATAACTTATAGATTACTTAGATCTTACAATCATATTTCAAATATTTTTCTCTTTCAAAATGCTTTTCGAAAATACTAACTCTTTATTTCCCTTTCTTTATGGATTTTGTGGGTGCAATCCGCTGAAAACCCTCACGAGACAAAACTCGTCCTCTAGGGGGAACCTAGAGGTTTAACGGCTTGTTGCACATGCTCAGTACAATCGCGCGACCTGCGAAAGTGGTCTAATAATCCTTAGTATAGTTTAGTTGTTTTGCTCGAGGACGAGCAAAAGATAGGTATGGGGGTGTGATTGGTCACTAATGTTGCATATTTAATGTCACATTTCCATACTTATTTTAGAATAAAAGCCTGCATTGTCCTAATTATTTGTTTAATTTATTTGCAGGCCCAATCCTTAAGGAGATGAAGAGAAATGAGCCCAAAAGCCCACCAGAATTCTGAATTAAATCAGAATAAATTCGCACGCACAAAATCAGGGCAAAATCAAGAGGTTGAAACCGGTTGAGAAGAATCCTCTCAGAATCGATCGGTTAAAGCCAAGAATCCAAGGCCATTTCGTCAGAATCCGGGACTCAAACGAAGAAACTAACAAAGGATAAAGTCAGAAGATAATCCCAAGATGACCCACCAACAGGGTGTCGCCATCTGGCCACACCCTGGCCGCGGAAACACGGCCCAAGCCGCATTTCCGCGGCTTTGTTGGGGAGTTAGTGGGAGCATTTGCTCCCCCGACCTCCCCGGGATCATGGTGGTTAGGGTTTTGCCTATAAAAGGCCTGTACTTGCGCTGAAAATGGGACGCTAATGCATATTAGGATTTAGCTTAGTTTTCATTTCTTAGTTTAAGTTTTTAGTCTTTCTTTTTATGTAATTTGTATGTAACTTAGGGTAGAAGAAGATTCATGTAAGTAAGAGAGAGGGCTGATGTTGAGAGTGACACCGACGATGTATCCTACTCCTTTCTTTCATTGTCTCAGCAAGTAATAAAGGTAAATGCTTTGTTTGTTTTCTATTCTGCTTTACTTTACATTTGTTTTGCTTTCCTCTTCCTCTTCTACTTTACCTTGGTTGTATTTGTTGAGTGTACAAGTGAATTCCAAAGCAAGTATAACCAAGCTACGTGAGAGCCAGCGATAGTTCATGAAGACGTTCTCCTCTTCCAAGATCCGCATCACTTCGTTCTTCTTATGCTTGATGATATAATGTGCACGGGGACCGAGCTCGAGTTTATGATCTATGCGTTGAACGCCTCCGAAGCAAAAAGGTAGAACTTGCAAAAAGGTTTCCAAGTAGGTCATCAATCAACCTAGGTAAGTATCTCTTCACTTTTCTTTCTTTCTTTTCTTTCTTAGTTTGGATCACCAACCACTTCTTCCAAATCGTTTTCATTCTTCTTTCCACTTCATTGTACATAATCGCTTTCTTTTGTTTTCTGAATTTTCCAACTTCTTCATCCTCCATTTTCTACTAACTTTAACTATACTTTCTTTTGCCATTTTTATAACTTTAAAACAGAGAAGAACTTTCGCTTATTTTCTTAACGATTTCAATAAAGAACTGTAAAGCTTCCATCGCAAACCCTCCTTGTGGATCACGACCCGCATAGCCACTTGCTATAGCGGAAGAATTGAGCACTTGCACATCTCCTTTCTTTAGTTCTATAATTCCGTATTTTGTGTGCAGGTTTAGCCTCAATCATTTTTCATTTAAACTAGTTCGTATTCTTCACTATGGTAGTGATTTTCAAACATACTATATTTTCAAATCCATTTTTGAAAACCCCTACCGTCTACGGGCGGATGGATGGGCGATCATGGTCATGTATGCTTTATAATGAAAATCATTTTAAACTTGAACATGATTGGGAGAATAGGTTATATGAGATATACACTTGATATTATTGTTGTTTCAATTGGTATCATTGGATTCTTTCTATTGGTATCAATTTTGACCTTTCTTGTATACTCATATATGTTTGTATGTGTGTATGCTTTCAATTCCAATAGTATCAATTTCGATTGGTATTAAATTTTTCATACATATATATTTTGTTTATGTTTAAGCTTGTATGTTTAAATGAATATCATGTTTCAATTGATTAGTTTTCAATTGGTATCCTTAAACAAGCTTATGCATGTTTTTAGTTGGTTTTTCATAAAGGGAGAGAAAACTCATATTTTAGTTTTCAATTGGTATTTTGTTCCCTTACTTTATGATAGAAAATGATAATTTCAATTGATATCATATGTTTAAAATGAACAATTATTTCAATTGGTATCAAGATGTTGTTTTCATTTTTTTTAAATTGGTATCAAGAGGCTCTTCATTGACATATTTTTTAATTGGTATCATGTTTAAGTCACCCCTTATTGACTTTGTTTTTGTTTTAGACAAAAAGGGGGAGAATATTATTTTTATTATTTTTGGTTTTTACCCATTTGTTGATTCTTTGTTTCAAACAAAATAGGAAAAAAAATTTATTGTTTTAGTTTTTACCCCTTTGTTGATGATTGACAAAAAGGGGGAGAATTATTTGAGTTTAATATGCATATAAAACTTAAACCTTCTTTTTATATGCACATAGTTATGGTTTTGCATATATTAAGTTTAATTGGTATCTAGAGCATGTTTATTTGTTTTTGAAAATTTCATTGGCATCTAGAACCTTTTATTATTTATGTATATCTATGCATATTTCATGTTTCATATTCATTGCATATTTATGTTTATTTGTTTATGCATGAGTTAAGGGGGAGCTTCTTTGAAGCTTAACTTTAATCCATGCATATATAACTCCATGAGTTTTATCATCATCAAAAAGGGGGAGATTGTTGGCCCGGAGGCCTTCCTCTGTAGTTTTGATGATGATTAACTCATGTAGTTATGTTTACTAATAATCTTGTGATTTTAATTTCAGATCATGTAACAAAATATTAGTTGGTGATTGCTTCAAAAAGAGGTTTTGAAAGCCTTCACTTGGTGATTCCCGAGCCCGAGCGTCAAGATCATTCATAGCCATGCTCGTTGGATCACGGTGGTTTGGACCGAGTCGACTTGAAGATGAAGATCGTCAAGAAGACTTAGGTATCCATAGTTTAGTGTGTTTAGATCCATTTGTAAAGCTTAGTATAGTTGATATGCTCAAGTGCACAACACACACTAGTTTTATGTTTTGGATTTGGTTTCCATGAATAGATTGATCAAAACAAGTTTACTTTGTTTTTATGTATATTAGATGTGCTCTATATACATACATGCTTACATGACTTGTACAAACTTAGTTTGACATACCTATTCATGTAGTTTTATGTTTTGGTATTTTTAACAAAACATGTTTTATGGATTTAAAGTCAAAAACTTGATATATATATATATATATATATATATATATATATATATATATATATATATATTATATATATGTTTTATGTATATTGGACTTATGTTCATATACATCATGCTTCAGTGAGTTTAAATATCATGTTTTTGTATTTCAATGAAGTTTAGGAAAAATCAGATTTCCTATTGAAAAATCCAAGTTTGATAAAATACAAGTTTTGGTTTTTTGGTAAAAATGATAAGACACAAAAATAGTTCATATTGCTTGATATTTGAGTTGAATTTTATCACATGTTTATATATCAATGCAAAATGATAAAACTATTTTTGGGGATTTTTAGAAGAGATAAAAGAATTTTTAGAAATATGTTTAACTGTTTTTCTGACCCAATTTCTGACCAGATTGTGGCTGACAGGCCAGGTCAGTCGACCGCACGGTCAACCGCACCAAAGGCCGGCCGACCATGCGGTCGACTGACGTGCACAGCCTTGTGCACGTCTGGCAGACACATGGGCCGGTCGACCGGTCGGTCGACCGGACCAGAGAGCTTTGCTCTCTGTATCTGGCGGTCGACCGGGGTCAACCGGGATGCTCCAACGGTCATATTTTTGACCGTTGGTGGTCGACAGGCCAGTCGACCGCAGGCCTGTCAGGCTGACAGATCAGCTTAACGGTTAGTTTTCTGTTGGGCCTATAAATACCCCATTTCTTGGGGGTTTTAGAAAAGTTTTCAAGAGCTAAAATTTCTCTCCTTTCTTGGTGTTTAAAGAAGTTTTCAAAAGAGTTTAAGTGCCAAAAAGATTCATTTATTTGTTATAAAGTGTTTTGTTTATTTCAAAGAAAATTAGTTTTTGGGAATTTGTTTTTGGTCTAAAACTCTATATCCATTTGGTATTTTTCTCAAGAGATTTTCTTTGATCAAAACACTAGTTTTCCACACTTAAGCTTATCATCTATCCTATTCTCTTAGGATCTTTGTTTGTGGAAAAAGGAAAGAGGTTTGTGGTTGAAACATACCACTTGTTGTAAACCCTTGATTTCTTGTGTTGCTTCCTCTTTGGTAGAGGTTGAGGTTATTGTATTGGGTTGGTGTTTGCTCCCTCTTTGGTAGAGGTGGAGATTGTTGTTTACTCCCTCTTGGTGAGGTGGAGTTTGAGTTGGTTTGTATCCCATAAGTGTGAGGTGGATTGGTTGTTGTTTGGCTACGGGCCTACCCCTCGGTTGTGAGGCGGTGTTTGAGAGAGGAGTTCGGTACTCCTTGTGTTGTAACAAATCCTCCTCAGTGGAGGTTCCCTCGGTGGGAGTATAGTGGATTAGAAATCCTTCTCGGTGAAGGCGGGGACGTAGAGCTAGGGGCTCGAACCTCGAAACACATCTTTGTCTTTGCGTTTGATCCATTGTCTCTTAACTCTCTCTTATTTGTGTTGTGCATAGTATCATTCATTCATATCTTGTATGCTTGTGTTGTCCTTGCACTATTTCATATTGTTCATCTTTATATGCTTGGATTGTTGTGTGTGCCTCACTTGTACTTAACCACAAGAGCTTCATATAGCACCTCAACCCATATCTAGGGGAATCAAGAGGAGTTAGTCCAGAGCCCTTAACAGGGAATTCGGCTACACTTGTGTGTTGTACTAAGTGTGTTGCAAAATAGTTTTTAGCTTCCGCATTTAGTTTCTAGATTAGCCTTATCACCTATTCACCCCCCTCTAGGTGATTTCACAACACACACATGTTTTATGTTTTGGTATTTTCAACAAAACATATTTTTGGTTATGGATATTGATTTTTCGGTTTTTGTTTTAACCGATATTTGTTTTCATGAATAGTGCATCAAAACAAGTTTAATTGGTTTATGTATAGTTGATTCATTCTATACATGCATGCTAAACTTTCTAGACAAACTTATTTTGACTTTCCTATTCATGTATTGAAAAATCCAAGTTTGATAAAATACAGTTTTTGGTTTTTGGTAAAATTTGTAAAACACAAAAATAGTTCAAATTGCTTGATAATTGAGTTGAAATTTTTTTCACCTGTTTATATATCAATACAAAATGTTAAAACTATTTTTGGGGATTTTTAGAAGTTTTATTGGAAGTTTTAGAAATATCTTTAACATGTTTTTCTAAACCAGAATATTGGCTGCCAGGTGATTGATACACAATATTGCATATTTTACCACATAATCCCCATGCATATTGCAAATAAATATATGATTTTTACTCATCTTCTCTATATTTTTACAGGTTCACAACTGAAATGAGAGAAAGCCCAATAATCACTTTAATTAGCAATAATTAAAGAGATTAATTCCAAGCCCAAGATAAAGCCCAAATTTGAATCCAGGATCCAGAGAATTCTACGTAACAACTCAAGATTCTAGAAGGCCACGTGGATAACAACCTCATAACCAACCTGTACCAGAAAGTTGTTACCCAACAGATTCAGTTGAGCCGCAAAATCCGGGATTTTCCCGCCAAATTGCGGCAAAGATAAGGTTGTTGGATCCCGGATTTTGCGCCAACAACCTGGATCCCGAAGCTTCTCTCTGAGCCCTATAAATACTTCACCTGGACCTGCGAGCAAAGGGAGAGCAGAGAAGAGAGAGAGATTAGGGATTAAGCTTTGTATTTTTGTTAGTTTTTCTCTAGGATTTTTGTAGCTCTCTAGATCTTCTTCCTCCCTAGAAATTCTGTAAGAGAGAGTTTGTAAGAGAGAGAAAGCTTGTGTACATCAAGGAGTGACAACTTATGAAGCAAGGATTGATCCATTCTCTTCTCTCTACTCTTGCATTTTCTAGTGTACTTGTTTTCTTTACTTGCTTTCTTTATTTTCTTGCAATTTTATTCATGCTTTGCTTTTCTTTTGTAATGGCTTGTAGCTAACTTTTCTACATGTACTAGCTAACCACTAACCTTGCTAACTACTAACTCATGGGTGATTGCTATATTTCATCTTGCAAGTTGTATGGTCTTCTCTTCTCCGATGGGTTACTTTCATTGCTTGGCTAGTTCTTGTTGTAATTCCATATGATTCATGTGTGCCTCATTTAGAGCCTTGTCTTTGAACAAGTGTCTTGATGGAACATGGAGATGGATCACCAAACATATGCTATTTGTTGTACAACTTCATTACTTCCATTATTGAATGTTGTATCTTCTTCCTTAGCATCCCTTGTGTGTCGCTCTTTTGATTCCATTATTGAAAGTCTATCTTGTAGGCCAATGACATCTATGAGGCTACAAGACAAGTCCAAGAATGATCCCCCATCATCCAAGTGGGAAAGTAATTAGACCAACACGCAAGACAAATCTATACCGATGAATCAACATGAGGCACGCATTCACTATCACGGAGTTTAGTAAGTCTTTAGCAAGGTAGTAAGGTTAGCTAGTCATGGTTTTCTCATCTTAAATCCTTCCCAAAGTTTTCTTTTCTTTTAGTTGTAATTCCAAAGCCAATCTTGTTTTGATTTCTTTTCACTTTCCATCATGAACATATCCATCAATTCTTTTACTTCTTTTTCATTTGATTCTTTATTCTTTTAAGCAAAGAAGAATTTTCATTTTACTTTCTTCACTACGGACCGTAACGCTTCTATCGCTAGCTCTTCCTGAGAATCGACTCGGTATAGCCCTATGCTATAACGGAGATAAGAAAGGGTATATTAATCATCTTTCATACATTTGTGGAGTAATCTAAGCACGAGAGGTTGTTTCTAAACCTTACTTCTCTTTCATTTGAATATACATTGTGTGCTAACAATACTTTATTCCTCCACATTTACATACACCTTTCTCATCTAATCAAATTTTTGGCGCCGTTGCCGGGGAGAGCAACGTTTTAGGTTTAAAGTGAAGAACTAAACGAATCTTCTTCTATGTTGCAGGTTACAGGTTGAAGAAACAGGAAACTTTGCATTGCAGTGACATATAAGTGGACCTGGGCCTCTGCTCTCGAAAGCAGAGACCAGGATCCCTCAGTTTTGCCGCAAATTCTGGGTTTTTGCCGCAGAATTGCGGCAATCCTGAGTTGACTACTTACCAACTTTCTGTAGGGTCTTCAGCTTTGCAAAATTCAGCTGCTGCAATAATTAATACTTGTATTCTTCACCCTATACCTTCTTAATAAAGTCAACAGTAAAAAATTGGTTGTAATCGTTAAAAGTTGATTAGACATTTGCATTTCTAGGCACGTGTCTTTCAATTCATTTACTTTTACTGTTGAAGAGTGCTGGATGCAAGGTACGTAAGCATTGCATGTAGACTAGGAATCATCTCTTGCTTGATTTTCATGCTTTGAGTGAATCCTTGTTATCTATCTTGTACACTTGCACAATTCAATTTTAAGGGCATAACCGATAAATAAGATAAGGTGGGGAGTTCATTACCCTTTCCTTAGCCTGAAAACCACAATCCGAGCACTCACTAACCCAAGCCTAATTTAATAAAAAGTAGACGTTGGCCCTAGGGACATCTCGGACTCATTTAGGAGATTATCCTAAGGGGGAAAAGTGTTGGAAATTGACTCTTGCAAAATCAGTGTCTAGGAAAGGGATTAAGGGCCGAAAGCCCAAAGGTTGCTGGTTACTTAATTAAGGAACGTCTCTGACGGAAAACCTCCCAACAACCTTGACCTTTCCTGGCTGATTAGCTTGTGGTCAAAGTCTACACTAAACCTCCCGTGGACAGTTTATCAGTTAGGAGTCGTCTAGGTCCTAAGTCTACCCTAACTTAGGTTAGAATTTTTTTTTCTTTTGTTTGTTTGTTTGTTTGTTTGTTTGTTTTTGTGTGTATTGTGTGATATGGCATTCAATAATCACAATTCTTTCCATCCTAATAATAATCCATATTTCACACCGACTTCATATTCGGATAATTCCAACCCGGTGTTTTACAATACGCACCAACCAAATACACCGGGTTGGCCTTATCCGAATCAATATGACCCATACCCCCCATCTAATAATTATAATTTCCATAATAATTTCAACTCTTCACCGAGTAATTGGGGATTCACGTACCCGAGTTAAATTCTCAAATTCCTTGTCCACCATATTCACCTTGTCCACAGTATTCATTTCCTGATTCCGCTTCATATACTCCTTTTTCTGAATCTCCAATTGAAGAAAAATCTGAGTTACTAAAGAGTATAGAAGCCAATTTACAGAGGGTTGAGCAACAACTTCAAGAAACATTTGCCCCTCCAATTCCACAGTATTTTCAAGAGTCTTACTCAGTTCCACCTTATTATAATGAACAACCATCTGCTTGGGGAACGAGGAAGGAATTCTTGCTTGAGTCCAAACAACACTCACAAAATCTGATGGACTCACAATTTTACCATCACTTCCAAGACAACACTTCATCTTTTCATCAAAATAATGAAATCATCAATTATGGAAAGATGCTTGAAGACATGACTCATGCTCAAAATGCTAGAAATCATGACATAGATTTGATGATCCAAACTCTTCATTCTCATCCTATTTCTAATGTCACTAGCCACTCTGTTAAAACCAAAGAGTCATGTAGTCTTGGAAATCCAGATTCAATTCCAGCACAATCACCTGAACTTATCCAAAATTCAGATCCCATTGACATTTTGGCAAGTTTTTCTTTTCTTGAAATTGAACTTGAGTGTGAATATGATCCTGAAATTCCACTTGATGATTCAATTTTTCTTCCTGATTCAATAATGACTCCCGTATCTTTATCTGATTTCACTCCATTTCCCGAGTCAGTATTGGATCCAGTGCCAGTCCATTTTGAAATTGAATCACCAACCTTTGATGATTATACTGAACTTGACCAATTACATACTTTTGAAAGTCCCATTGATAAATTGGCAAGTTCACATTTTTGTGGAATTGAACTACATGAGGAATGTGATCTTGAACCCCAACTTAGTGATTCAATTCTTTTTCCTGATTCAATAATGACTCCGGTATCTTTACCTGACTTCAATCTTTTCCCGGAGTCGACATTGGATCCTGTCCCAATTCATAATGAAGTTGAATCACCCATCTTTGAGGATCACATTGAACTTGACCAATTATACACTTTTGATGATCCTATTGACAAATTGGCAAGTTCTCCATTTTGTGGAATTGAACTCAATGAGAAATGTGACCTTGATTTTCTCAATCTCTTTACTTCTGAAACTGATTGTACAATTCTGACAGAAGATGCTGACCTTAGTTTTGAAGAATTGTATGGCGATGAGCTTGAATTCCTTAATCTTGGAAGTAAAGAGATATCACCCATATTAAGTCACATCCCATTGTTGGAAAATGATTGTGGATTTGAGCTTCATTTTCTTGACTTGGACCAAATTCCTGAACTCACTTCGACTCCTACACCTTCACTTGACTTCGGTCACCTTCCTGAGTCAGTATTCGTTCCTATCCTTCCTGAGTCCAAGTCAACCGTTCTGTCATTTCATACACCATTCTGGGACAAGGTGGTTGACAAATTTGACTCTGAAATTTATTATGGAAAATGGAAATTAGATGGGGTCATGTACTTAATAAAAATCTTCCAAGGATTTATCTTTTTAGTGGGTCATATTCATGATATTTTTGGTGGGTTCCTCAAAACCCAAAGAAAAGTTGATTGGGCCATGTTTCGTGGACCAATCAGGCCGCCACCGGAACCACCACCTTGAGGTGATTTTTCTTTCCCTCTCCATTTTCTTTCATGCATACATATATCACGATGCATTGAGGACAATGCATGAAATAAGTGTGGGGGAGGGTTTACTAACATAGGATTTTCATTTTCTAGGATTTTCATTTTCTTTTTAGGTTTTTATTTTCTTTTAGATTTTATCTTTCTTTGTAGATTTTCTATTTTCTTTTAGATTTTACTTTTAAAAAAAATAAAAAAAAATAAATAAAAAAAAACTTTTTGAAATAAGAGACAAAATTTTGATCTATTTTTAAGAAAATTAAGATGTATCTTAGAAATTAAGAAAGCCTTAATTATGACATCTTAAACCTAGTTGAAATAATAGATCTTGTTTGAAATTATAGGCTAAGTAAGTAAAATTGGTGAGATATTTTTATCTTGAATTTTTTGCCTTAGATAGTATGCACTTTACACTTACACATTTTTGGGATGGAAACAAAGACCAAAATGCCATAAAAATAAAAGAAAAAAAATTATAAATAAAACATCACCTATTAAGCTGGATAAATGTGCCTCAAGAAGCATGATTATTCACGCCTAACGGTGGTAAAGGAAATAAATAATCCCCTTTAGTTTTGTGGCCTTTTTTACTCGAGACCTTAAACCCGAGGGATGTTTTCTCATCTGGTGCCCTAAGACCCTCTGGTTTGGGAGTCATCGGTTATAGGCTCGTTACAAGGGTAAACTAGAAAGCCTAAACTAAGGGAAGAAAAAGCAGAAAAAAAATATATATATAAATAAATGGCTTGATGGTTGGAGTTGAAATCCCAGAAATTTTCACTGAGCACGGTGTGCATACTATCTAGGTTTTATGAAAGATAAAAGTATTCAATCCAATTTTGAATTCTTACTTTAATTAAAGACAAGATCTTGCACAGAGACTAAGTTTAAGGAAGAATGATTATAGGCGGACTTATGACCTAAGATCACTTATATTTTTGCAAAAATAGTTCGAAAACATGTCTCTCTTTCAAAATGCATTTTCAAAATACTAACATTTGTCTTCTTTCTTTATGGATTTTGTGGGTGTAATCCGCTGAAAACCCTCAGGAGACAACACTCCTCCTCTAGGGTAACCTAGAGGTTTAACGGCTTGTTGCACGTGCTCAGTGCAATCGCGTCACCTGCGAAAGTGGTGTAATAAAATTTGTAGTATAGTTTTTCTTTTCTTTCTTTGTTTTGCTCGGGACGAGCAAAAGAATAAGTGTGGGGGTGTGATTGATACACAATATTGCATATTTTACCACATAATCCCCATGCATATTGCAAATAAATATATGATTTTTACTCATCTTCTCTATATTTTTACAGGTTCACAACTGAAATGAGAGAAAGCCCAATAATCACTTTAATTAGCAATAATTAAAGAGATTAATTCTAAGCCCAAGATAAAGCCCAAATTTGAATCCAGGATCCAGAGAATTCTACGTAACAACTCAAGATTTTAGAAGGCCACGTGGATAACAACCTCGTAACCAACCTGTACCAGAAAGTTGTTACCCAACAGATTCAGTTGAGCCGCAAAATTCGGGATTTTCCCGCCAAATTGCGGCAAAGATAAGGTTGTTGGATCCCGGATTTTGCGCCAACAACCTGGATCTCGAAGCTTCTCTCTGAGCCCTATAAATACTTCACCTGGACCTGCGAGCAAAGGGAGAGCAGAGAAGAGAGAGATTAGGGATTAAGCTTTGTATTTTTGTTAGTTTTTCTCTAGGATTTTTGTAGCTCTCTAGATCTTCTTCCTCCCTAGAAATTCTGTAAGAGAGAGTTTATAAGAGAGAGAAAGCTTGTGTACATCAAGGAGTGACAACTTGTGAAGCAAGGATTGATCCATTCTCTTCTCTCTACTCTTGCATTTTCTAGTGTGCTTGTTTTCTTTACTTGCTTTCTTTATTTTCTTGCAATTTTATTCATGCTTTGCTTTTCTTTTGTAATGGCTTGTAGCTAACTTTTTTACATGTACTAGCTAACCACTAACCTTGCTAACTACTAACTCATGGGTGATTGCTATATTTCATCTTGCAAGTTGAATGGTCTTCTCTTCTCCGATGGGTTACTTTCATTGCTTGGCTAGTTCTTTTTGTAATTCCATATGATTCATGTGTGCCTCATTTAGAGCCTTGTCTTTGAACAAGTGCCTTGATGGAACATGGAGATGGATCACCAAACATATGCTATTTGTTGTACAACTTCATTACTTCCATTATTGAACGTTGTATCTTCTTCCCTAGCATCCCTTGTGTGTTGCTCTTTTGATTCCATTATTGAAAGTCTATCTTGTAGGCCAATGACATCTATGAGGCTACAAGACAAGTCCAAGAATGATCCCCCATCATCCAAGTGGGAAAGTAATTAGACCAACACGCAAGACAAATCTATGCCGATGAATCAACATGAGGCACGCATTCACTATCACGGAGTTTAGTAAGTCTTTAGCAAGGTAGTAAGGTTAGCTAGTCATGGTTTTCTCATCTTAAATCTTTCCCAAAGTTTTCTTTTCTTTTAGTTGTAATTCCAAAGCCAATCTTGTTTTGATTTCTTTTCACTTTCCATCATGAACATATCCATCAATTCTTTTACTTCTTTTTCATTTGATTCTTTATTCTTTTAAGCAAAGAAGAATTTTCATTTTACTTTCTTCACTACGGACCGTAATGCTTCTATCGCTAGCTCTTCCTGAGAATCGACTCGGTATAGCCCTATGCTATAACGGAGATAAGAAAGGGTATATTAATCATCTTTCATACATTTGTGGAGTAATCTAAGCACGAGAGGTTGTTTCTAAACCTTACTTCTCTTTCATTTGAATATACATTGTGTGCTAACAATACTTTATTCCTCCACATTTACATACACCTTTCTCATCTAATCAAATTTTTGGCGCCGTTGCCGGGGAGAGCAACGTTTTAGGTTTAAAGTGAAGAACTAAACGAATCTTCTTCTCTGTTGCAGGTTACAGGTTGAAGAAACAGGAAACTTTGCATTGCAGTGACATATAAGTGGACCTGGGCCTCTGCTCTCGAAAGCAGAGACCAGGATCCCTCAGTTTTGCCGCAAATTCTGGGTTTTTGCCGCAGAATTGTGGCAATCCTGAGTTGACTACTTACCAACTTTCTGCAGGGACTCCAGCTTTGCAAAATTCAGCTGCTGCAATAATTAATACTTGTATTCTTCACCCTATACCTGCTTAATAAAGTCAACAGTAAAAAATTGGTTGTAATCGTTAAAAGTTGATTAGACATTTACATTTCTAGGCACGTGTCTTTCAATTCATTTACTTTTACTGTTGAAGAGTGCTGGATGCAAGGTACGTAAGCATTGCATGTAGACTAGGAATCATCTCTTGCTTGATTTTCATGCTTTGAGTGAATCCTTGTTATCTATCTTGTACACTTGCACAATTCAATTTTAAGGGCATAACCGATAAATAAGATAAGGTGGGGAGTTCATTACCCTTTCCTTAGCCCGAAAACCACAATCCGAGCACTCACTAACCCAAGCCTAATTTAATAAAAAGTAGACGTTGGCCCTAGGGACATCTCGGACTCATTTAGGAGATTATCCTAAGGGGGAAAAGTGTTGGAAATTGACTCTTGCAAAATCAGTGTCTAGGAAAGGGATTGAGGGCCGAAAGCCCGAAGGTTGCTGGTTACTTAATTAAGGAACGTCTCTGACGGAAAACCTCCCAACAACCTTGACCTTTCCTGGCTGATTAGCTTGTGGTCAAAGTCTACACTAAACCTCCCGTGGACAGTTTATCAGTTAGGAGTCGTCTAGGTCCTAAGTCTACCCTAACTTAGGTTAGAATTTTTTTTTCTTTTGTTTGTTTGTTTGTTTGTTTTTGTGTGTATTGTGTGATATGGCATTCAATAATCACAATTCTTTCCATCCTAATAATAATCCATATTTCACACCGACTTCATATTCGGATAATTCCAACCCGGTGTTTTACAATACGCACCAACCAAATACACCGGGTTGGCCTTATCCGAATCAATATGACCCATACCCCCCATCTAATAATTATAATTTCCATAATAATTTCAACTCTTCACCGAGTAATTGGGGATTCACGTACCCCGAGTTAAATTCTCAAATTCCTTGTCCACCATATTCACCTTGTCCACAGTATTCATTTCCTGATTCTGCTTCATATACTCCTTTTTCTGAATCTCCAATTGAAGAAAAATCTGAGTTACTAAAGAGTATAGAAGCCAATTTACAGAGGGTCGAGCAACAACTTCAAGAAACATTTGCCCCTCCAATTCCACAGTATTTTCAAGAGTCTTACTCAGTTCCACCTTATTATAATGAACAACCATCTGCTTGGGGAACGAGTAAGGAATTCTTGCTTGAGTCCAAACAACACTCACAAAATCTGATGGACTCACAATTTTACCATCACTTCCAAGACAACACTTCATCTTTTCATCAAAATAATGAAATCATCAATTATGGAAAGATGCTTGAAGACATGACTCATGCTCAAAATGCTAGAAATCATGACATAGATTTGATGATCCAAACTCTTCATTCTCATCCTATTTCTAATGTCACTAGCCACTCTGTTAAAACCAAAGAGTCATGTAGTCTTGGAAATCCAGATTCAATTCCAGCACAATCACCTGAACTTGTCCAAAATTCAGATCCCATTGACATTTTGGCAAGTTTTTCTTTTCTTGAAATTGAACTTGAGTGTGAATATGATCCTGAAATTCCACTTGATGATTCAATTTTTCTTCTCTCTACTCTTGCATTTTCTAGTGTACTTGTTTTCTTTACTTGCTTTCTTTATTTTCTTGCAATTTTATTCATGCTTTGCTTTTCTTTTGTAATGGCTTGTAGCTAACTTTTCTACATGTACTAGCTAACCACTAACCTTGCTAACTACTAACTCATGGGTGATTACTATATTTCATCTTGCAAGTTGTATGGTCTTCTCTTCTCCAATGGGTTACTTTCATTGCTTGGCTAGTTCTTGTTGTAATTCCATATGATTCATGTGTGCCTCATTTAGAGCCTTGTCTTTGAACAAGTGCCTTGATGGAACATGGAGATGGATCACCAAACATATGCTATTTGTTGTACAACTTCATTACTTCCATTATTGAATGTTGTATCTTCTTCCTTAGCATCCCTTGTGTGTCGCTCTTTTGATTCCATTATTGAAAGTCTATCTTGTAGGCCAATGACATCTATGAGGCTACAAGACAAGTCCAAGAATGATCCCCCATCATCCAAGTGGGAAAGTAATTAGACCAACACGCAAGACAAATCTATGCCGATGAATCAACATGAGGCACGCATTCACTATCACGGAGTTTAGTAAGTCTTTAGCAAGGTAGTAAGGTTAGCTAGTCATGGTTTTCTCATCTTAAATCTTTCCCAAAGTTTTCTTTTCTTTTAGTTGTAATTCCAAAGCCAATCTTGTTTTGATTTCTTTTCACTTTCCATCGTGAACATATCCATCAATTCTTTTACTTCTTTTTTATTTGATTCTTTATTCTATTAAGCAAAGAAGAATTTTCGTTTTACTTTCTTCACTACGGACCGTAACGCTTCTATCGCTAGCTCTCCCTGAGAATCGACTCGGTATAGCCCTATGCTATAACGGAGATAAGAAAGGGTATATTAATCATCTTTCATACATTTGTGGAGTAATCTAAGCACGAGAGGTTGTTTCTAAACCTTACTTCTCTTTCATTTGAATATACATTGTGTGCTAACAATACTTTATTCCTCCACATTTACATACACCTTTCTCATCTAATCACCAGGCCCTTGCGGTCGACCGGGCTGGTCGACCGTGATCCAGTGCCGGTCAACCGGTCGGTCGACCGACGTGCACAGCCTTGTGCACGTTTGTCCAGGCAACTGGGCCGGTCGACCGGGCGGTCGACCGGGCTGCTCCAACGGTCATATTTATGACCGTTGGCGGTCGACCGGCCGGTCGACCCCCAGCCGTCACAGGCTGAAAAATCAGCCTAACGGCTAGTTTGGGTTTTGGGGCTATATATACCCCATTTGATTGTGGTTTTCAAAAAGTTTTTAGAGGCAAAAATTCCTACTCTCTACTGTTTAATTCAGCAAGTTTTCAAAAGGTTTTTGGTGCTTAAAGAGTTCATCTTTATTTGTTTCAAAAAGGGTTTGGAAAATTCAAGAAAAAGGAAAAAGCTTTTGGGATTTGTTTTTGATCTTAATTCTTATCCTAGTTATTTTCCCAAGTGTTTCCTTTGAGTTTTTGATTTCCAAACACTTGTTTCCACTTGAGCTCTCATTCTATCCTATTCTATTAGGATCTTTATTTTGTGGAAAGAGAAATTATTTGAGGTTGTTGTAGCCTCTAAGTTGTAAACCCTCCGTGTATTTGTGTATCCCTCTTTGGTAGAGGTTGATTGGAGTGGTATTTGCTCCCTCTTTGGTAGAGGTTGAGATTGTGGTTGCTTCCTCCAGTGAGAGGTGGAGTTGGTTGTTGTAACCCTCTTCGGTAGAGGTGTTTGATGTTGTTTGGCTACAGGCCTACCCCTCGGTTGTGAGGTGGTGTTTGAGAGAGGAGTTCGGTACTCCCGGTTGTTGTACAAATCCTCCTCGGTGGAGGTTCCCTCGGAGGGAGTCCTCAGTGGACAAGATAGTGGATTAGAAATCCTTCTCGGTGAAGGCGGGGACGTAGAGCTAGGGGCTCGAATCTCGAAACACATCTTTGTCTTTGCGTTTGATCCATTGACTCTATACTCTCTCTCTTTATTTCGTATTGTGCCTTGCATCATTTCATCCATATCATATATATTGCTTGTGTTGTTCCTTGCATTATTTCAAATTGCCTTTATCTTATATGCTTAGTTGTTTGTGTGCCTCACTTATACTTAATCACGAGAGCTTCATATAGCACCTCAACCCTTATCTAGGGGAATCAAGAGGAGTTAGTCCAGAGCCCTTCACGGGGAATTCGACTACACTCGTTGGTTGTATTAAGTGTGTTGTAAATTAGTTTTTAGTTTTCGCATTTAGTTTTTAGATTAGCCATATCACCTATTCACCCCCCCTCTAGGTGATTTCAATTGGTATCAGAGCCTACGCTCCTGATACTGAGGTTTAACAACCTAGGAGTAAGATCCTGTTTGCTAATCTACATTTGCATTTGCACATACATTTGTTTGCACACACCCATGGATTGCTTTTCACCTCCCATGTTCGATGCTCTAACATTGACACATGGAAATATAGGATGTCCATGTACTTGAAAACCTGAGCTTGCATGTTTTTCTTGTCGCTACCAAGAAATGCTATCTTGGTAATAGCAATCATATAGGGGCCAATGCACAAGCCCTTGAGGCTATTAGAAACACGCTTTCTATAGAACATCTTATGTTTGTTTCTAACTTTGATTCCGCCTTTGCAGTGTGGAACAAGTTGACCACCTTCGCCTCTAAGCTTCAATTGCCAATCCAACCGGAGGAATCTAGTGGAGAATCCGATGATGCATGCTACATGGTCCAAGGGAATAACTCCCTTGAGGTACAATCGGAATCTCAATTAGATTGTAATGATACTAGTTCTTCATGTAATGATTATGTGGATCCTAATGCTTCGAATGAAGAAATTTCTATAGTTTGTGAAAATTTCA
Organism: Agave tequilana; assembly: GCA_038442645.1. NCBI lineage: Eukaryota > Viridiplantae > Streptophyta > Magnoliopsida > Asparagales > Asparagaceae > Agave > Agave tequilana. Next base: position 37,683 of record JAVJIF010022832.1, read on the forward strand.
TTGAAAAATATAATATTTTGAAAAAGAAGAGTTTTAAATTAAAAGAAGAAAATAAGGTTTTATGTTCAAGACTTGATTTGGTTTTACAAGAGAAAGAGGAGATTTCAAATGAGAGGGATTCATTGAAGTCTAGACTTGATCTTGCCCTAAAAGAAAATGAGATTTTGAAAAATAGAAATGATTGTAATGGTGTTTTGAAGAAAAATAAAGTTTTAACTTCAAAACTTGATTTTGTTGTAAAAGAGAATGATTCTTTGAAAATCAAAATAATTTCTATTTCAAAGGATATAGAAGATTGTTTAAAGAAGAACATTGTTTAGAAAAATGATATGTCTACACATGTTTGCCATGCTTCACCTAGATCACCCATTGCATGCCACACTTCTTCTTTAATTAAAAATGATATATCCATGCTAAAGAAGAATATTGATTGTTTGGGCTCCATTTTGAGCCAATGTGCCAAGAGCCATACACGTTTGGAATCTTTGTTTCGAAAGAAACAAGTTCCTATTATGCATGCACACCATACACGACATACACATGCTCCTCACGGACACCATCACACTTTGTATGCTCATGTGTACGCTTATACACATTGTGGACGTAAGGGCCACCTTGCTAGATTTTGCTTTGATAGAATACATGATGTAAATTTAGCAAATAAGTTTGTTTGTGTTAGAAAAGGTACTAACCCCCATGGACCCGAAAGAGTGTGGGTACCAAAGACCACCCCTCTTGTGTTTGATGTAGGTGTGGGCTCTCACATGATGTAAGAGTAGCGGTACCTTGGAGTGATGCGTTCCGAGCTTCATGTGGACATTTTGGATGCATCACTTTCAAGGAAAGTTTGGTGGAGAGGACCACCATGTTTTGGAGACATGGAGAGTTGCCTCTTCGGTTTTGGTAACAATCCTTTACTCCTGTTTATATTTGCATGCTTTTCATGTTCATTATTTATAGCATGTTTTGTTGTTTATTGATTATTATGATAATACCATGATTATTAGATCCTTGACATGCATGTATAGCCTTTGAGACACCCATGTTTTATATGGACTACTTTTTGTGTTCTCGCATATGTTTAGCTATCATGTTTATTATAGTTCTAATAACATGTGGATTTACATAATAATCATGTTTATATTTATCATGTTGATTTATGCCTTGTTTTATGCTTCATGATTTGTTTACTTGTTTAAATGTTAGTTTTCATTAAAACTAGGTATATACTTATGCATATAGTGGGTCACAAATAAATCTATATATGTTTGTGCTTGAATGCTTATTTGTACCCATTAGAAGTGCTAGTATAGGCTAGTTTTGATGATTCATGCATTTGACTTGTATTCTTATTTTATCCATATTTTTCATATGTTTTTGTTTAACTTCATGTATATGTCCATTTTATCCAAACTATTGATTATACATATACATCCTTTGAGCCACGTGCCTTCATGCATATATTTTTGTGGACTCGTTGTGTTTAGATATGTATGTATACCTTAGTTTGTATAAGACATACATATACCTTGAAGATTAAATAATTTTTGATGATTTTCTTGTTTAAAGGAATTGAGCTTATTGTCCATCCTTCATGATTATGATCTTCACATCTTATTTGTAGAATCACATTTATTGTTTACTCATGTTTTGTTTTCATGAGTCATATTTATGCTTAATTGGCTTAGAGTGTTGATTATCATGTGGATTTCATGTTTCATGAAAAATAATTTTGTTTTATTTCTTGCTTGAAGGATTTCGTACTAGTTTAGAAAATTTTCCATTTAACTAGTTCGTATTCTTCGTCATGGTAAAGTTTTCAAACAAACTATCTTTTTCAGATCTATTTTTGAAAACCCCTACCTTCCACGGGTGGTTGGATGGGAGATCATGCTCATGTATGCTTTATAGTAAAAATCATTTTAAACTTGAACATGATTGGGAGGATAGGAAATATGAGATATACATTTGATATTATTGTTGTTTCAATTAGTATCATTGGATTCTTTCAATTGATATCAATATTGACATTTTCTTGTATACTCATATATTTTTTATGTATGTATGCTTGGACTTCAAATAGTATCAATTTCGATTGGTATCTAATTTTTCATACATATATATGTTTTTATTTGATATTTCATAAAGTGGGAGAAAACTCATATTTTATCTTTCAATTGGTATTTTGTTTACCCTAAGATTTCCACTCCCTTACTTTATGATAGAAAATGAATTAAAAATTTGTAGAATATTATAATTTCAATTGGTATCATATGTTTAAAAAAATAATAACTCTTTATTGATATCAAGATGTTTATTTGAATGTTGTTAATTGGTATCAAGATGCTTTTGCTTCTTAAAATTGGTATCAATGTTTTTATGTTTCCTTTCAATTGGTATCAAGATGTTCTACATTGACATATTTCAATTGGTATCATAAAATATTTTGTTTTATATTGCCTATATGCAAGGGGAGCTTAACATCTCTTCTACATATAGATTCATGTTGTGTGTATCCTATATTGAGGAGCTTGACAACTCTTTTTTATGCGATACACGTGTGTAGGGGGAGCTTTACATCTCCTCTTATGCATTGCATATTATGTGTTATGTGAATTAGGGCTTGTCATCCCTTCTTCATGTAATGCATATATGTAGGGAAGTTAACTTAGCGTCTTCCTCTTCATGAATGTATCTCGCATATATCTATTTATTGATTTGTTTGCTTGACCCCTTTGTTGATTCTTTGTTTCGAACAAAAAGGGGGAGAAAAATTTATTGATTTGTTTTTTACTTTGACCCCTTGTTGATGATTGACAAAAAGGGGGAGAAGTATTTGATATATATGCATGTTTTTGGAAAAAGTATTTATGTTTATGCATATATGTTTTGTTTTGCAAATAAGAGAAAAAGTATTTGATGTGTTTCATGCTTGTTTATGCATGTTTATCTCCTTGTATTTACATTCATGTTTATGAGCTTTCATTGCATATTTATCTGTTTATTGTGATGCATGAGTTAAGGGGGAGCTTCTTTGAAGCTTAACTTTAATCCGTGCATATATAACTCCATGAGTTTTGTCATCATCAAAAAGGGGGAGATTGTTGGCCCAGAGGCCTTCCACTCTAGTTTTGAAGATGATTAACTCATGTAGTTATGTTTACTAATTATCTTGTGATGTTTAAGTTTCAGATCATTAATCAAGATATTAGTTGGTGATTACTTCAACAAAGGATTCACTTGGTGATTCCAGAGCCCGAGCATCAAGATCATACATTGCACTCGTTGGAGTCTAGCTCGGTGGATCACGACGTTTTGGATCGAGTCGACTTGAAGATGGAGATCGTCAAGAGGACTTAGGTATCCTAGTGTTTAGTTTGTTTTAGATCCATATGTAAAGATTAGATAGTTGATATGCTCAAGTGCACAACACACACATGTTTTATGTTTTGGTATTTTCAACAAAACATATTTTTGGTTATGGATATTGGTTTTTCGATTTTTGGTTTAACCGATATTTGTTTTCATAAATAGTGGATCAAAACAAGTTTAATTGGTTTATGTATAGTAGATTCATTCTATACATGCATGCTAAACTTCCTAGACAAACTTATTTTAACTTTCTTATTCATGTATTGAAAAATCCAAGTTTGATAAAGTACAATTTTTGGTTTTTGGTAAAATTTGTAAAACACAAAAATAGTTCAAATTGCTTGATATTTGAGTTGAAATTTTTATCACCTGTTTATATATCAATGCAAAATGTTAAAACTATTTTTGGGAATTTTTTGAAGTTTTATTGGAATTTTTAGAAATATCTTTAACATGTTTTTCTGACCCAGAATATTGGCTGCCAGGCCCTGGCGGTCGACCGGGCCGGTCGACCGTGATCCAGAGCCGGTCGACCGACGTGCACAGTCTTGTGCACGTTTGGCCAGGCAACTGGGCCGGTCGACCGGGCCGTCGACCGGACAGAGAGCTTTGCTCTCTGTAAATCTGCGGTCGACCGGGCGGTCGACCGGGCTGCTCCAACGGTCATATTTATGACCGTTGGCGGTCGACCGGTCGACCGCCAGCCGTCACAGGCTGAAAAATCAGCCTAACGGCTAGTTTGGGTTTTGGGCTATATATACCCCATTTGATTGTGGCTTTCAAAAAGTTTTTAGAGGCAAAAATTCCTACTCTCTAGTGTTTAATTCAGCAAGTTTTTAAAAGGTTTTTGGTGCTTAAAGAGTTCATCTTTATTTGTTTCAAAAAGGGTTTGAAAAATTCAAGAAAAAGGAAAAAGCTTTTGGGATTTGTTTTTGATCTTAATTCTTATCCTAGTTATTTTCCCAAGTGTTTCCTTTGAGTTTTTGATTTCCAAACACTTGTTTCCACTTGAGCTATCATTCTATCCTATTCTATTAGGATCTTTGTTTTGTGGAAAGAGAAATTGTTTGAGGTTGTTGTAGCCTCTAAGTTGTAAACCCTCATTGTATTGGAGTCGTATTTCTCCCTCTTTGGTAGAGGTTGAGATAGTGGTTTGCTCCCTCTAGTGAGAGGTGGAGTTGGTGGTTGTAACCCTCTTCGGTAGAGGTGTTTGTTGTTGTTTGGCTACCGGCCTACCGCTCGGTTGTGAGGTGGTGTTTGAGAGGAGAGTTCGGTACTCCCAGTTGTTGTACAAATCCTCCTCGGTGGAGGTTTCCTCGGTGGGAGTCCTCGATGGACAAGATAGTGGATTAGAAATCCTTCTCGGTGAAGGCGGGGACGTAGAGCTAGGGGCTCGAACCTCAAAACACATCTTTGTCTTTGCATTTGATCCATTGACTCTATACTCTTTGTATTGTGCATTGCATCATTTCATCCATATCATATATATTGCTTGTGTTGTGCCTTGCATTATTTCATATTGCCTTTATCTTATATGCTTGGTTGTTTGTGTGTCTCACTTATACTTAACCATGAGAGCTTCATATAACACCTCAACCCTTATCTAGGGGAATCAAGAGGAGTTAGTCCAGAGCCCTTCACGGGGAATTCGGCTACACTCGTTGGTTGTATTAAGTGTGTTGTAAATTAGTTTTTAGCTTCCGCATTTAGTTTCTAGATTAGCCATATCACCTATTCACCCCCCCTCTAGGTGATTTCATGACTAACATCCCGTATTATTCCATTGTTATTGTTATTGACTACCTAGTGGTAGGACCTGGTTCAGCGACAGGTGATTGGGCCGTGGTTCCGGGTATGTACGGAACCCACCTGAAGTATAGATAATGTCTCAATCTATTGATTTCAATAATTTAGAAGCTCGATTGGCACGTGTGGTCGGCGCAATATGGGATGCGTCTACTGCAGGTGACAAGTGATGTTCGCTGACATAATTAATAATGATAAACTGTTCATTGTATACTGTGACTAATTGTATCCACTTGATTTATTAGACTGTGACAGACACCTGATGATACATATGATCTGATTGTACACTTGACTGTTGCACAGACTAACTTTATTATTGTTCATTTATGTATAGTATGTTATTTAAGTCTTATTCCAGTATATGTTTTCATAGTCTGCTTACACGTTATATGCGCGTGCACCTTCCCTTTATATACACACTCATTGAGAGTTCTGACTCCTTGGATTTGCACATTCTAGTATATGGGTATTTCTTTTACTGATCAGGTAGTTGGAGAGGATCACATGCTTTACGAGGAGCTGAAATTCTCTTATTTGATTACCCTTTCTCTGTATTTTCTTGCTTTTCTTTATTCCTATTGCTTCCATGATTCTGTGCTTTGGACTTATTGTTATTCTATTCCATTATTCATCTGTTATCATGTGTGATCATTCATATGTTATATTGCAGTGATGTTGATTCTTCATAGTGATTATATAGCTTGTTCAGGTTATTTTAGGTTTAGCGTGTATACGTGGAGTTTTCTCCTCGCGTGTATGCGTTGCCGACTCTCATCGCGACTCCGTTTCCACGTATTTTGGGAAACGGGGCATGACAGATTATATCCCAAATTTCATGGTAATTTATAATATCAGACAGACTAACTTGTGTGACTTATGACCTTTTTTGCCCAAATGCAATTGCTGCTATTGGATCTTTTTTGCAACTACAATGCAATTGCAATGTGTAGTCGCATGAACCAAATAGTTGCAACTGAACATTTTTGTAACTGCAGTTGAAACTGCAAATCCAATTGCAATGAAACTAACAACTTGCAGTCACCTGCAATTTCAAGCGTCCACAACAATGATGACGAGGGTATAAAAGTATACCTGCTTTGCTCCTTCCGTAAGATAATGGAAAAAGGGAAACAAAAGGAAAAAAATGATATAAAAAGAAAAAATGTGTTTTGCTTTGATTTGCAGAGAATCCACTAGCTCTTGTACTTGGGAAGTAAAGCTAACCTATTATTGCAAGCTTTCTCCCCATGACAAAGATCCATGGGCAATTCACACAAGGATGAGACCCACACGTAAGTCTCTAATAATTTCATACTAGGAACACATTTGTGTATATAGTCCAAATTATTGCCTTCATATCCTCTAAGTGCATTTTTTTGAACACTATGTTATAAACTAGAATTATCCTAATTATAAAAGATATTTGTAAGCTTACATCATAATTCTCAGATAAAAACAAATGGCTCTCGCCCATTGCCAATGAAAAGATTCTAAACTACAGCCGAGAGAAAGGGGTGTTTTATCGTTCGTGCTATGTTCAATTGGTCACCTTAGAGGATTTAAGCTCCAAATTAACATGCTCCGATGGTTTATAGACTTGAGATAGCTTGGCCTACAATCCTTAAACAGGCTAAAGTTTTCTAGCCCACTGTTGTTTCCTCGAAAAAATTGAAAGCGTGCAAAATCTTTGTTTGATTGTAAAGAAAATTACAGTCTTGATCTTGGGATCTTCTTGCTCTCGTTGGAAGCACGCTGGTCAAGTATGAAACCTTATTCAGTGGCTAAAATCTCAAAGAGATTGAAAATTCAACTTGAACTCAGCAAGTTTGTAAAGTTTTCTCCTCTAACACAATGTGTATTCAGTAGCCTTATGCTTAGTTTCAGCCTTCTGTGATTATCAAGCTTCAAGCATCAATTTGCTTTTTCAGGGATTTTCTTCCTCTAGCTTTTGGCTTCTTCGGCCCTCCTCCCCTTTTATAGCTTCTCAGAGCTATTTATAGAGAAGTCTGGGGTGTAACTAACCCTTTAAATCTCTCTATTAATGGAGATTAATCCCTTATTAAGTGAAAAAAAGTGGGGTGTAATTGACCCAGTACGTAGCTGTCAGTTATAGCAGAAACGTAGGTCTCACGTTGAATGCGGACCTCGCTCTGATGAAGGAACGCGGAGCTCACAAGCTTGCGTGTTGAGTTGAAGATGCAGAGCTACGCATCACATTTTGAGGAGCAATGTGACTGTCGCGCGTTTAGCATAGAACGTGACCCTCGCGTTTGTTGTTAATGAAGTGCGACATTCACGTTTGAGTTGAAACGCGACCATCGCGTTGGGAACGAGGCTCGCGTCTGAGTTTTGCGAACGCGACCTCCGCATTTTAAAAGGACGCGAGATCCACATTTGAGTGGAGATGTGACCCTCGCGTTTGGCAAGAGGACTGCGTCTAAGGCTTAGTCTTCAGTAATTTTTTGACAGCCTACAATTGTGGGACCAGAAACCATCCAAGAAATGTCTAAACCCACCACTATTACGTTGTTCCTTGACTTAAGAACCCAAGCACATTCCCCAATATCATCCTTAGCTTTCCAGTTTTCTTTCTCATGTCCATCACATCTTTAATATGCCTTCACAACAAAACAACCGCAGCTAACCCAATCAGAATCATAACATGTACCCAAGCCTTCAAAACCCTCAAACATATCAGCTGATGCGGGCAAGTCACAGTTGGGATTTTACCATTTTAAGTTGTTCTGAAGGGCATATGTGACCCACACCACTCCCCCTGTTTCTCTCTCTTTTTCCAGAAGGATATCTTTGCCTCTTTCTCAAGTCTCAACGCCCAATCCCAATACCCTCCTTCTCAATGTCTACGAATTACAACAACAATTAGGGGTTGTTTGTCTACCCCAAAAGTGGGCGAAAAACCCCATTTTTTGCATTGTTTTGTAGGCCCAATCGATTTTCCCTCTCCAAAACATGTTATTTTGATAGGAAAAAAAGGAGGCAAGTTGGTGCCACATCAGATTTTTTGGGATGTCAGTTTTCCACCCCCAAAGGAGAGAAAATGCCCCAAAATCTGACAGTGGACACTTAATTATCATTTTGTTACCACCCTCCCTGTTAGAATACTCCTTCTTGAAAGTACACCTTATGGCTAATCTAATGATAAATGATGTGGAATTAAAAACAAATTGCAACACACTTAGTGTAACCAAAGAGTGTAGCCGAATTCCCGGTGTCGGGCTCTGGACTATCTCCTCTTAATTCCTCTAAATAAGAGTTCAGGTGCTATGTAAAGCTCTCTTGGTTCAACACAAGTGAGGCGCACAAACAATACCAAGCATATAAGTATGATATGAACAATATGAAATAATGCAAGACACAATATACAAGAGAGAGAGAGAGAGAGAGAGAGAGAGAGTTAGAGATAGTATTGCAAACAACAAGATATGTTGCGCTCACAACCCTCAAATGATTGCACAAAACAGAGTACAGAGAATATGAGAAGTGTATGTAATTGATTTTAACTCTGAATCTTTACAATTTAACCGCTGTAGCAAGAGCTAAACGGGTCGAACCTCAGGGAGAGATGTGATGGAAGCTTTTTGGTAATATTGTCTTCTTATTATCTTCTCTGTTTAAAGAACGTGAAAAAGAGGAGATAGATTGTACGTGGGAAAAGAATCAATCTAAAAGAAAATTTCACAGCTTACTAATAATCAACCACCATACATGCTAATGCTAGATAGATAATTACTTCACTTCAAATCCTAAACGTGATATTCTACCACAAAATCAAGCAAGATACATAGGATAGAAACTAGGTTATGATTTGAAATAACACCATCCATGTTTTAACGTTACAATATCAAGGTTGTCAATCAAGTATAAAGTAAGAAAAATCATTAGAAAGTATTTAGCAAATCTTAACCCTATTTGAAATAACACTAATCAAAATTTAACATTAAAATATCAAGATTTTCATCAAGCATAGATTAAGAAAAACAGTTAAGAAGTATTAGCAAATATTTGACCTAATTGCTTTTCCTAATAAGTCTTCAAGAATAAAATTTAGAGTAGGCATGTATATGATCTAATCTGGTTATCTACTAGACATTAGATGTGATGGTGGTGTTGTCTTAGCAAGCCATGAGAAAAATCTAGCTACTTATGGTAAACAGGAGAAGCAAAAGAATGCAAGAAATTAAAAAAATAAGAGAAAGAAAAAATAAAGTAAATAACAAAAGATATATGAAAAGAACGAAAGTACCTTGTATTGATCTGTCACCTCGAATTACAATGGCTTCTCCTTCTCACAAATCTTGAAGTAGATCAAGAACTAAAATCTAAAAATTACAAAAGAAATTTGAAAGAGAAACAAAAAGAAAATCCTAAGTTATGATCTCTGATATGGAGATGCTTCATAATGAGAGATTTTAACTCTTTAAATAGGCCTCAAATCTAATTACAATAGGATACAAATTAGAAGGTTTCATAATTCAATAAGGAATTCAGTCCTGCAGCAAGTTAGCGTATTGTTTTCTGAATATGACTCATCAGACGTCTGAATTTGACAGAGTGATAAACATAAGAATTGTAGTCCTTCACGTCTTGTTTCTGTTGCATCTTGAATCATTAGATTTGAAAATCTATAACAAAAGTTATGATCTGAATACTAAAACATGTACAGTCTAAATTCGAGTCTGAATTGATTTTGAACTCCATTTAATTTGAATTATCCTCCTTATTCCTTGTAGAATTAGTTTTATCCCATTCATCTTCTAAGACTTTATCTTCTGAATTTGAACTTGAATAGGAGATGAAGATTAAACCTTTCTTCTTTGGATTCAATTTAATTTAAAATCTAACTTTAGATAGGAATAGGGATAAAATGAAGCTTCTTGTATCTTTATCCTCTCATTTAATTAACTACACACCATAATCAAAAAAGTGGTTAATAGCATTAATTAATAAAGGAATGATCAAGGATATATGTCTAAAAGTGATGATAAAATTGCAATTTTTGAGTACAATCACCTTCACACAGAAGGATTTCCACTATATCATTCACACAGGACTTCCCACACAGGGAACCTCCACTGAGCATTTGGGTAATATAAACTGGGAGTACACAACTCCTCTCTCAACTAACAACAACTTCTACACTAGAGGCAAGGCACAACAACAACCACCTCTACACTAAGAGGGATGTGTACTTTGTCAAACAATAATCACCTCTCATTAGAGGGATAAGGCTCAAAGCCAAACAACCACAATCGCCTCTCACTAGAGGGATAGGCACAAAGCCAAACTCCACCACAATCACAATCACCTCTACACTTAGAGGGATACCAACATAACTAACCACAACCTCCTAAATCACCTCCACACAAGAGGGATAACAACAAATACAAGGAAGGTTTACAACTCTTGGTGGTCTCACTAACAACAAACCAATTTCTCTCACAAAATTAGTTCCTATAGATAGGATAGATTTGATAGCTCAAGTGAGAAAATAAAGAGTTTGGAAATCAAATCACAAAGAAAAACTCTTAGGAAAACTTCTAGATAGCTATAGAAATGGAGATCAAAAACCAATTCCCAAGGACTCTATTTTTCCTTGATTTTTCCAACCCCTTAAAAAACAAATAAAGATAAAATCTTTAAGCCCAAAACTCTTTGAAAACTTATTGCTAAAACACTGAGAAAGATAGAAAACTTTTGCTCTCTAAAACTATAAAGAAACCAACTCAAGAGATGGGTATTTATACCCTCTCAAAATTCTGCCCGTTGGCAGCCAGGAAAGGTCAGAAATGACCTTCCGGTTGACCACCCGGTCGACCGCCAACAGTCATTTTTATGATCGTTGTGCCTCCGGTTGGCCGGCCGGCTGACCGGGCCAAAGCCAACGGTCGACCACCCGGTGACCGGCCCCCACCCGAGGTGGGGTGCTTTCAGTCGGTCGACCACGCGGTCGACCGGCGAAGTGGCTGCCCTTTGTGCATGTCCCGTGCACATCGACCGACCGTGCTGGTCGACCGACCACTGGTTCTGTCACGCCCCGCTTCCCAAAATACGCTGGAGCGGAGACGCGACACGAGTCGGCGACGCATATACGCAAGGAAAATACCTCACGTATACGCGCTAAGCCTAAAGTAGCCTGAACAAGCTATAAATCCAACCATAATAATCAGTGATCACTGCAATAATACATATAAAGGCTACACATGATCTGCAATAAGGAATAGAATAGAAGCCAAGTGTGATATACAAGGATCAAAGAATAATAGCAAGAATAAAGAAATGCAAGAATACCAGAATCAAAAGGGAGAGAGAGTCCGGTTCCTCGCAAGTCGTACAGTCTCATCGCACATCTGCACAATAGAACAAGCGTCCAATATCTGGACGTGCAAATCCAGGGTCGTCAGAAAGCGACCTAGTGACTGTGTGTGTAAAGGGGAGAGCTCGTGCATATAAACAAGGTGCATAAAGCAATAACAAGAATAACTGCAGATATAAGATAATCAAATAACATGATACATAAGCAACTGAATAATAATATCAAGAATAAGAGTACAGGTACAAGACAAGTAAAATAACTGTAACAAACAACAGATGTCTAGGTGTATATCCTAGCAATATCACTAACCTAGTACATAATCTGGTCCTGGTTACAATCATGTGTCTATCATAATGATATATATAGATATACATTCAGGTGATTACAATCAGTCACAATACATCAACAGTTTATTATTAATTATGTCAGCGAACACCAATTGTCACATGTAATAGACGCATCCCATACTACGCCTACCACACATGCCAATCGATGTCCTCAGTTATTGAAACTGATCAGTTGGAGACATAGTCCATGCTTTTAGTGGGTCCCGTGCATACCCGGGACCACGGCCCAGACTCCTGGCGCTGAACCAGGACCTACCGCAAGGTAGTCAGGAACATGAAAACAGGAAACAGGTACATGTGTAACATGTATAACAGGAACAGGACAGGGTGTCAGTCACCCCACGGGAACCCTGCAGTAGAACCCTCTTTCGGCTGCGCAACCAAAATCCTAGGTCCACCCAAAATACGGACGCTTTCTCCTCCATCAATCTCCCCAATCCCAGTGTAAGTTGTTTAATGTCATGTTTTAGTTTATCAAGATTATTTAATGTGCATGTTACTTAAATCACTGGGATAACTCAGTGGTAGTCACGGTAATAATATCAACATGTAATCAGGATACCGGTATAACATAAATATACAATATCAAGGAACAGGATACCGGTATAACAGGAATATATAACAAGTATAACATGCGGGTGTTGTTACCGTGTAATAATATTTTCCCAGCAATTAAGTAACATGGACAATAGTATCAGGTATATATCATCTATAAACAATCAAGTTCTCCGGTAAATCCAGATATTCAGGACGAGTAATAACCTACTGTTATGAAATAGAATAATCCAGGCAAATTATGAAAGCAACTAATATTTTCAAAGTCGTCGATACATCCAGATCTCAATAACTGAAATAACAAATATTCTGATACACCTCATCAAATCCTCACACTCCAACAATCTACTCTAATCCTCAAGTCCTCACAAGTTCCCACTTCTATCAAGGTCAAACATAAGATCCCAAAGCTCAGCAACATCTCAGATACATGCCTAAGATCTATTAGGTCAAGTCAATCCAACCAATATCTATTCCTCAAAACCATGTTCATCCAACTATAGCCAATATCATAACTCAAGGGTAGAGTCCTCAATCCATAAAGAAGCTAAATACAGCAGTCAGACTAAAGTTAGTCGACTAGGGTAAGGAGCAAGTCGACTAGGGTAAGGGTTAGTCGACTAATAGGTAGACTAAGTCGACTATAAAGGGTACTAGTCGACTAAGTAGGAAGGCAAGTCGATTAACGGTAGACTACACAGCTTCCAGGACACCCAACTAGTCAACTAAGGATATTATAAGTCGACTGATTGTGCTATTAGTCGACTACAACAAAGGACAAGTCGACTAGAGTGAGTTCCAGTCAGTAAACAGAAAGTGCATAACTATTCTGGAGGGGGCCTAGTCGACTACAGGTCTATAGTTAGTGACTAATAAGGGTATTAGTCGACTAACACAATGGGCAAGTCGACTAACAGTCTGCAAACCTGATACTGAAATACACTATCACACGTTCCCAATCTATCAAATGCACTCGCTGCTTCTCTCATGCACACTTCACCCAAAACATATGGGTTCTACATTACATTTATACACGCTTTAAAATATATCTTAATCGAATGTACATTATAACGAGAGAAGTAGAAAGAGGGAGGGAGAGTACACTCACATCATGGGGCAGCCGAGGCGATCTCCGACGACGGTGGGTCTCACGAACACCGCCGGTGGCTCGACGGAGGAGTCGACGGACTGCTGGTGCTGCTGCGCTGTTGGCTATTCAGGCCAAGAGGAGAGGGCAAGCCTGCAGTGGTTGTTGCTGCTACTTGGGGGAGTTGATTGAGGAAAAAGATATGTGTGAAGTATTTGCACAGATATTATGTAAAAGTGGGAAGGTTTAGAGTCAACCTTAAGTGCTTTGATCACTCCACAATGTATTTAAAATGTTTAATGTATCCTTTCCAATCTCCGTTATAGCATGGGCTATACCGAGTCGATTCTCAGGGAGAGCTTGCGATGGAAGCGTTACGGTTCGTAGTGAAGAAAGAAAACGAGGATTCTTCTTTGTCTTAAAAGAATGAATAAAACATGGAAAAAGAAATGAAAGAATCGGTGGATATGTTCATGATGGAAAATGAAAAGAAATCAAAACAAGATTGGCTTTTGGATTAACACTAAAAAGAAAAGAAAACTTGTAAAAGATTTAAAAATGGAGAAAACCATGACTAGCTAACCTTACTACCTTGCTAAAAACTTACTAAACTCCGTGATGGTGAATGCGTGCCTCATGTTGATTCATCGGCAAAGATTTGTCTTGCGTGTTGGTTTAATTACTTTCCCACTTGAATGACGGGTGATCACTCTTGGACTTGTCTTGTAGACGCATAGATGTCATTGGCCTACAAGATAGACTTTCAATAATGGAATCAAAAGAGCGACACTCAAGGGATGCTAAGGAAGAAGATACAACATTCATTAATTGAAGTAAAGAAGTTGTACAACAAATAGCATATGTTTGGTGATCCATCTCCATGTTCCATCAAGGCACTTGTTCTAAAGACAAGGCTCTAAATGAGGCACACATGAATCATATGGAATTACAACAAGAACTTGCCAAGCAATGAAAGTAACCCATCGGAGAAGAAAAAGACCATACATCTTGCAAGATTAAAGATAGCAATCACCCATGAGTTAGTAGTTAGTAAGGTTAGTGGTTAGCTAGTTCATGTTAGAAAAGTTAGCTACTAGCCATAAGAAAAGAAAAGCAAAGCATGAATAAAAGTGCAAGGAAATTAAAGCTAGAATTAAAGAAAGCAAGTAATACTAGAAAATGCAATAGAGGAGAAAAGAGAATGGATTAATCCTTGCTTCACAAGTTGTCACCCCTTGGTTTACACAAGCTTTCTCTCTCTTACAATCTCTTTCTTATGCAGAATTTCTAGGGAGGAAGAAGAAGACCTAGAGCACTAAAATCCTAAAGAAAAACCTAAGAAAATACAAAGCTCTATCCTCTAATCTCTCCTCTCTTCTCCTCCTCCTTTTTACGAAGGCCCTGTATTTATAGGCCTCAGAGAGAAGTATCTGGAACCTGGACAGGTGGCAGAAATCTGGGGCTCAACGGCCCCAGATCTGCCGCAGATCTGCGGCAACTTGCGGCCGTTTCAAGGCCGTTGGCCAACAACTTTCTGTTGTGAGTTTGTTATGAGTTTGTTATCCACGTGGACCTTCTGGAAGTGTGAGCTGGTGCGTAGAATTCTCCAGATCCTGGGTTCTAACTTGGGCTCTCTTTTGGGCTTTGAATTAATTCCCTTTAATTATTACTAATTAAAGAGATTTTGGGCCTTTTCTTATTTCAGATGTGGACCTGCAAAAATAGAGAGAAGAAGATTAAAAATGACATTTTTTATTTACAATATGCATGGTATAGATGTGGTAAAATATGCAAAATTGAATATCAATCACACCTCCACACTTATTCTTTTGCTCGTCCCGAGCAAAACAAAGAAAAGAAAAACTATACTACCAATTTTATTACACCACTTTCGCAGGTGACGCGATTGCACTGAGCGTGTGCAACAAGCCGTTAAACCTCTAGGTTACCCTAGAGGAGGAGTGTTGTCTCCTGAGGGTTTTCAGCGGATTACACCCACAAAATCCATAAAGAAAGAAAACAAATGTTAATATTTTGAAAATTCATTTTGAAAGAGAGACATGTTTTCGAACTTTTTTTGCAAAAATATAAGTGATCTAAGGTCATAAGTCCACCTATAATTATTCTTCCTTAAACTTAGTCTCTATGCAAGATCTTGTCTTCAATTAAAGTAAGAATTCAAAATTGGATTGAATATTTTATCCTTCATAAAACCTAGATAGTATGCACATTGTGATAGTGAAGATTTCTGGGATTTCAACTCCAACCATCAAGCCATTTATTTCTATATATATTATTTATTTATTTATATATATATATATATATATATTTTTTCTTCCCTTAGTTTAGGCTTTCTAGTTCACCCATGTAACAAGCCTATAACCGATGACTCCCAAACCAGTCGGTCTTAGGGCACCAGATGAGAAAACATCCCTCGGGTTTAAGGACTCGAGTGAAAAAGGCCACAAAACTAAAGGGGATTATTCTTTTAATCACCGTTAGACGTGAATAACCATGCTTCTTGAGGCACAATTATCCAGCTTAATAAGTGATGTTTTATTTATATATTTTTCTTTTTTTCTTTTTTTTATGGCCTTTTTGGTCTTTGTTTTCATCCCAAAAATGTGTAAGTGTGAAGTGCATACTATCTAAGGAAAAAATTCAAGATAAAAATATCTCCTCAATTTTTCTTACTTAGTCTATAATTTTAAACAAGATCCATTATTTCAACTAGGTTTAAGATGTCATAATTAAGGCTTTCTTAATTTCTAGGATCATCTTAATTTTCTTAAAAATAGATCAAAACTTTGTCTCTTATTTCAAAAAGTTTTTAAAGAAAGAGAAAATTCCTATACAAAAGGGAAGATTTCTAAAAGTATCCTAAAAAAAATGTAAAAGAAAGAAAATCTAAAACTCTAAGTTAGTAAACCCTCCCCCACACTTATCTCATGCATTGTCCTCAATGCATCATTATATATGTATGCATGAAATAGGTAAGAGGTAAGAAACTTTTATTTACAAGAAAGTGCAAAAAATTATTTACAAAGAGTATATACAAGTGTAACCATTACCTAGGCTTTTGGTCGTTTTCCTCTGGCCCGTTTCCCATCGTTCCAGTGCGTCTGCTTTCGTGAGCTCATTTGGGAAACGGTTTGAATTATTTTAGCCCTAGGTATTTCCAGATTCAATTGTTTATTATTATCATTCACCCTCATTCCACCACATTGTTCACTAAAAAATTCCTTATCACCACTCTTACTCTGAATCTCATCACTTCCAATGTTAAGGAATTTCAGCTCCTCTCCATACAATTCTTCAAAACTAAGGTCAACATCCGGAAGTGTGCAATCAGTTAGCTGACCCCGAGTTGACTCATCTAGACACATGATCTCATCAGCAAACAGGTCTTCAAAGGATATATCAATCGGAGGTTCGAATACAGTCAGAGTTGGCTCATTGAAAGTGAAAATATCCAAATCAACTTTCCCCTTTTGAAAGGGTACTCGGATAAGAGAATCACAAGATTGTGACTCATATTTTGGATCTTCACCTTCTTCCTCACAATTGTTACTAATGAAACTAACCTCAAATGTTTGATCTTTTGTTTTACGAGGTTGTGTGTGGAAGACATTATGTTCATGAGTCATGTTACCAAAGGTTAACCTCATTGATCCATTCCGGCAATTAATGATGGCATTTGCAGTAGCCAGGAATGGTCGTCCCAAAATGACAGAAATTTGAGCCCTTTGATTGGAATTTGACACATGTTTTGTTTCAAGGACTACAAAGTCAACAGGATAAATGAATTCCCCAACTTTGACAAGGACATCGTGAATTTTCCCCTTGGGTCTAGTGACAGAGCGATCAGCCAATTGTATGGTCATTTGGGTAGGGAGAAGATCGCCTAACCCTAATTGTTGGTACACAGAAAAAGGTAGGAGATTGATGCTGGCCCCTAAATCAAGTAGTGCCCTATTGATGGTAGTCTGTCCTATGATGCATGAAATGGTGGGGCTCCCTGGGTCTTTGTATTTAACAGGAATTGGACCAGTGAACAACTCGCTAATGGTTGATGCTAGGAAGACTTTCTTAGGGACTTGTGTTTTCCTCTTCTTGGTGCACATTTCCTTCAAGAATTTGGCATATGATGGCACTTGTTGTATGGCATCAAGAAGAGGGACATTGATTTGGACCTTGTTGAACATTTCTTTTATTTTCTCCATATGAGCATTTGTCTTGTTATTTATAAGCCTATTTGGAAATGGTATACTAGGCTTATAAGGTTGCTCATCTACCTTTTCTTTACCCTTGGCTTTTGAAGTGGATGGCTCTGTACTAGAAGATGGTTTGTCAGAAGCTGGTTGTATTGGGACAGGAGGTGTTGGTTTTGGTACTGGATGGGATGATTGACTAGAAACCTTATTGTCTACTTGTTTTCCAGATCTCAGGGTATGAATAGCATGACAATGACTTGGGCCCGTGTCTTCATGTTTGGGATTTGGCAATGGCTGGCTTGGTAACAGTCCTTTTTGTCTCTCATTTACTGAATTAGCCAATTGCCCAATTTGGACCTGAACTTTATTCATATCCTGATGATAGTTCTTTGTAAAGGTTTCTATCATTTTCCTTAACTCTGATATTTCTGAATCATTCTGGGGTGGATGTTGATGATATGGAGACTGAAATTGTGATTGGTAGTGTGGTGGACTTTGAAAAGATTGGGATTGTGGTGGACCTTGAGATGGATGAAAATTCGGTGCATTACGATTGAAACTGGATGGGTGAGACTGAGCATTATAAGGATGTGGAAATGGTGGCCTATGATGCTCAGGACCAGACTGACTCCACGAAAAATTTGGATGGTTCTGCCATCCTGAATTGTAAGTGTTGGAGTATGGGGGTCTGGTAAATGCTGCATTCAAGTTCTCCTGATATGATTGGGGCTGATACAAAGGACACTCCTCAAAGACATGGTTAAGGTCATGACAGTAGGTGCAACCCGGTTTAATCACAGGCAATGGGTTGACCTGATTTACAACAGAATTTCCCCTAGACTCAAGCAGTTCTATCCTCTTCATCAATTGTGTGATCTTGGCTTCTGCGGGTATAGAGGATTCTATAGAGTGCATACCAGTTCTGGAAGTGGTGGGAGTGGGTTTATCAGGGCATGACTCCCACTGAATGGTTTTCTCAGCTAAGGTTTCAAAGAGATCCCACCCCTGATGTTCATCTTTCTTCAAAAATTCCCCTTGACACATGGATTCAAGGAGGGTTTTCGTTTGGTAATCTAGACCATCATAGATAATCTGGCATAAACGCCATTTCTCTATGCCGTGATGAGGACATAGGGCTAGAAGGTCTTTGAAATGCTCAAAATATTTCCAGAAAGGTTCGTGTGATTCCTGCTTGAATTGCATGATATTCTTTCGCATGAGGGCTGTTTTGTGGATGGGGTAGAATTTCTTAAGAAAGACTTTGACAAAATCATCCCATGAAGATATGGAACTGACGGGAAGATTGTAAAGCCATTTCTTAGCTAAATCCTTCAGTGCAAACGGTATAAACCTTAACCTAACAGCATCCTCGGTCAGTTGGGAAATTCTCATCATTTGGCATACTTCTTCAAACTCTCTAATGAAGATGTACGCGTCCTCTGACTCTAGACCATGAAATCGGGGAAGTGTATTAATGAATTGCGGTTTCAGCTCAAAGTGATTTCCATTGGGTTCGGGGAGAAGAATGCATGATGGAAGGGAGGTGTGAATCGGGTAGAATCGATCTTGAAGTGAGACGTTGTTTTCCATTGTGTCAAGTGGTTGTGTAAGTGCAAGTGTAGAAAGTCTAACAAGTCTTGCAGAATTTGGATCACGAAACCACTCTTGCATATACAGTCACAAACAACGTGCACCGATCACACCAGCGAAAAACAAAAAATGAAAATAACAAACAATAAAGAAAATCAATCCAAGCTATCTAGGATTCCTGAACCTAGACGACTCCTAACTGATTAGATCGTCCACAGGAGGTTTAGTGTAGACTTTGACTACAAGCTAATCAGCCAGGTAAGGGCAAGGTTGTTGGGAGGTTTTCCATCAAAGATGTTTCTTAATTAAGTAACCACCAACCTTCGAGCTTTCGGCCCTCAATCCCTTTCCTAGACACTGATTTTGCAAAAGTCAATTTCCAACACTTTTCCCCCTTAGGATAATCTCCTAAGTGAGTCCGGATGTCCCTAGGGCCAACGTCTATCAAATTTTATTACAAGCTTGGGATTGTGAGTGCTTGAAAAATGATTTTCGGGCTAAGGAAAGGGTGATGAAATCCCCCACCTTATCTTATTTATGGGTGGTGCCCTTAAAATCAGTTTGGTGCAAGTGTACGATATAAACAAACAAGGTTCACTCAAAGCTATAAAAATCAAACAAGGAGTGAGTCCTAGTCAATATGCAATGCACACGTACCTTGCATCCAGCACTCTTCAACAGTAAAGTAAAAGAATGAAAAGACACGTGCCTAGAAATGCAAATGTTTTAATCAATTTTTAACTTTGCAACCAATTTTTTTACTGTTGATTATTAGCAGGAGTATGGTGAAGCATACAAGAAATTAAGTATTGCAGCAGCTGTATTTTACAAAGCCAGAGACCCTGCAGAAAAATTGTCAGTAGTCCTCTCCTCCTTGCCGCGGATCCGCGGCAAATACCGTGGAATTGCGGCAATTCAGAGGGCTTCTGGTTTCTGCTTTCAAGAGCAGAAGCCCAGAGCCACTTATATGTTACTGCAATGCAAATTTTCCTGTTCTCTTCACCTGTAACCTGCAACAGAGAAGAAAATTCGTTTAGTTCTTCACTTTAAATCAAAAACCGTTGCTCTCCCCGGCAACGGCGCCAAAAATTTGATTGAGGAAAAAGATATGTGTGAAGTATTTGCACATATATTATGTAAAAGAGGGAAGGTTTAGAGTCAACCTTAAGTGCTTTGATCACTCCACAATGTATTTAAAATGTTTAATGTATCCTTTCCAATCTCCGTTATAGCATGGGCTATACCGAGTCGATTCTCAGGAGAGCTTGCGATGGAAGCGTTACGGTTCGTAGTGAAGAAAGAAAATGAAGATTCTTCTTTGTCTTAAAAGAATGAATAAAACATGGAAAAAGAAATGAAAGAATCGGTGGATATGTTCATGATGGAAAATGAAAAGAAATCAAAACAAGATTGGCTTTTGGATTAACACTAAAAAGAAAAGAAAACTTGTAAAAGATTTGAAGATGGAGAAACCATGACTAGCTAACCTTACTACCTTGCTAAAAACTTACTAAACTCCGTGATGGTGAATGCGTGCCTCATGTTGATTCATCGGCAAAGATTTTTCTTGCGTGTTGGTCTAATTACTTTCCCACTTGAATGACGGGTGATCACTCTTGGACTTGTCTTGTAGACGCATAGATGTCATTGGCCTACAAGATAGACTTTCAATAATAGAATCAAAAGAGCGACACTCAAGGGATGCTAAGGAAGAAGATACAACATTCATTAATTGAAGTAAAGAAGTTGTACAACAAATAGCATATGTTTGGTGATCCATCTCCATGTTCCATCAAGGCACTTGTTCTAAAGACAAGGCTCTAAATGAGGCACACATGAATCATATGGAATTACAACAAGAACTTGCCAAGCAATGAAAGTAACCCATCGGAGAAGAAAAAGACCATACATCTTGCAAGATTAAAGATAGCAATCACCCATGAGTTAGTAGTTAGCAAGGTTAGTGGTTAGCTAGTTCATGTTAGAAAAGATAGCTACTAGCCATAAGAAAAGAAAAGCAAAGCATGAATAAAAGTGCAAGGAAATTAAAGTTAGAATTAAAGAAAGCAAGTAATACTAAAAAATGCAATAGAGGAGAAAAGAGAATGGATTAATCCTTGCTTCACAAGTTGTCACCCCTTGGTTTACACAAGCTTTCTCTCTCTTACAATCTCTCTCTTATGCAGAATTTCTAGGGAGGAAGAAGAAGACCTAGAGCACTAAAATCCTAAAGAAAAACCTAAGAAAATACAAAGCTCTATCCTCTAATCTCTCCTCTCTTCTCCTCCTCCTTTTTACGAAGGCCCTGGTCCTGTATTTATAGGCCTCAGAGAGAAGTATCTGGAACCTAGACAGGTGGCAGAAATCTGGAGCTCAACGGCCCCAGATCTGCCGCAGATCTGTGGCAACTTGCGGCCGTTTCAAGGCCGTTGGCCAACAACTTTCTATTGTGAGTTTGTTATGAGTTTGTTATCCACGTGGACCTTCTGGAAGTGTGAGCTGGTGCGTAGAATTCTCCAGATCCTGGGTTCTAACTTGGGCTCTTTTTTTGGGCTTTGAATTAATTCCCTTTAATTATTACTAATTAAAGAGATTTTGGGCATTTTCTTATTTCAGATGTGGACCTGCAAAAATAGAGAGAAGAAGATTAAAAATGACATTTTTTATTTACAATATGCATGGTATAGATGTGGTAAAATATGCAAAATTGAATATCAATCAGGAGTTCAGGCCATTGCATGGAGAGAGGGCGCATATCTGGATGTTGGGGGCTGCTGGATGCTCTGGCTGCTGTTGCGTGCGCGGCTCATATCGAAGGGGATCTAGCCGTGGAGGAGGAGATGCTTGCGCCCAGGCCAAAGGGGCTTGCGCTGGACTGCGTCATGGGGGAGCTCGATCGTGGAGGAGGAGCATACGGATGAGGTGGAGGAAGAGGCCCGGGGGTATTGGGTGCTGCTGTTGATGATGGGGGGGGCGGCTGCAGATTGTTCGGATGGAGCCAATGGTGGTTGCGGCTGGATGGTTGAGGAGGTGGACGACAAGATGCTGAGGCCTCGAGGACTGCCGCAGGAGGCCACGAGTCGACGGTGGAGAGCGGACTTGGCCTGGGGATCTCGGCCTGAAGGCCAGGGAAGGGAGCAGGCCGGCTACATGGGTGCTGGAGCACATGGAGGAGGGGGCGACGGGATTGCTTGCGCCATGAGAGGATAGGCCTGGCTGCAACATGATGTTGATGGTGGATGCGGCAAGATCTTGGAGTTTGTGGAGCTGTTCATCCATGGATGGGTCTTTGTGCGGCTGTGAGTTGCAGGAGAAGGGATGAATTGGATTTGGTAGAATTTGATTAGTTAAGATAGGATTAGGATTTTGGTTGGGATATGGGATTTGTGAAGTTATGATTTGGATATAGATAAGATTTGAATGGGTTGGAGGTTAGGATTTGGATTTTGATGTTAGGATTTGATAGGATATAGGATTATGATAAGTTGTTAGGATTATATGGAGAGATAGACAATTGGGTTTGGATTTGAGAGTATTGGGTAATGAAAATGGGTTTGCTAATGGGTATTGGGTATGGAAAAATAATGGGTTGGAGGTTGGATCCAAATAGGTAAATGGGTAATAGGATACAGGGTAACGGAATATGGAAGTGGGTTGAGAGAAAAGGGATAAAAAAGGAGAAGGAATAATACTACTACTAAAAATAATAATCCAATATTAGCAACAACATTACTTAACCAAAATATTAATAATAATAATGCCAATAACATTACATGACCATACTAATAATAATAAATAATAATCAATAATAACAGTAATAATAGTAGTAACAATAATAATAGCAACACTAATAATAATTTATAGTAACCATAGTAATAGGAAAGATTACTAATTAGTAATTAAAAGATAACAAGCAATAATGATAAATATATAAAACCAAATTACCATTTAATGTTCCAAAATAATTTATTTATTTAATAATGTAATAAGTCATAAATCAAGTTAATAATTAACAATACTAACAACTATAATAATAATACTATAACATAGTAATGGGAAACATTCTAGCTGGTAATTAAAATGATAATACTTAATAATGTTAATATAATTATAAGGCTAAAATACCATTTACTATCTTAAAATAATTTGTACTGTAACTCAATCTAATAAATAATAATATCACCAGTAAAATAAAATAAATACTTTAGAAAAAGAAAAATACCGTAGTATAGATTAGGGATATTACAGGTTCGGTCGACCGACCACTGGTTCGGTCGACCGGTCCGTTCGACCGCCAGTTGATCTGGCTAGGGAATATAGGAAAGAAAACTTGGTTAATTAAATACCAAATAAATCTCATAAATACACATAAATTTCACAAAAATAAGTTCTTTTAAGATCTTTAAAATACAAATATGTGTGACTAAAATTTAACACATATTTCAAACTATTTGAACCATTTTTGTGATATTGAATTTAGGCTTAAATACAAAAACCGTATTTTCTAAACTTTGAATTTTTGAAATGGAAAACTGTTTTCTCCAAAACTCATGTAAATACAAAAACATGATATTGAAACAAATTTGAAGCATGTTGTATATGGATAGAATCCAATATACATATAATATTATATACCTATGTTTTTGACATGAAAATCAAAAACTGGTTAAACCAAAAACCAAAGCCAATAAACTTTAAACTTGTATGTGTATGTGAACTTGAGCATATCCATACTATCTAATATTTACACAATATCTAATCATACTAAATACAAACCGAGGTCTTCTTGTAGAACTTCTTCTCCAAGTCGACTCGGTCCAAATGCGATCCAACTAGCTTGACTCCAACCGAGTCCTAGATGCGATCTTGACGCTCGAGCTCTTGAATCTACATGTGAAAGCTCTAAAAACACCTTTGTTGAAGCTAAACACGTACTAACATCTTGGTCAAATATTTAAAACTAAATATCACAAGATTATTAGTAAACTATAACTACATGAGTTAATCATCATCAAAACTAGAGTGATGGGCCTCTGGGCCAACAGTTCTCTCCTACTGCTTCAACTTCCCTCTCGCTCTCTCTCGCCACTGATCTCCCCTCTCTCGTCACTTGACCTTCCCTCTCACTCTCTCTCGCTATTGATCTCTCTTCTCCTGCAGCTTGACATTCCCTCTCCCTCTCTCACAGCCACGATCTTGTCACCATGATCTCCTTCTGTCACCACTGTAATTTTCCTCTTCGTCTGCTCTCCTCGCCGGAAAATGTGAGTTCCCCGCCTCCTCTGTTTGGATCCTTAATTAAAAAAATTAATTGTTGGGATCCTTTCTCAATTAATGTTACTCACCTTCACTCGCTCCCGTCGCTGCTATGCCCTCTCCCGTTGCTTTATGTAACACCCCATTCCTGAAATACGTACTTTGATATATATTCTGATTTTCGATCGTAGCTTTTATTTTCTCCCAGTATTTGTTTTTGCTTTACGTTTATTTATACTATTATTTTGTATTGGATCCAAATTCATGGGCTTGGAGTAAGCCCTAGTCTGAATCGGGGTCCCGATCCTAGTATATTGCTCTATGATAATTGTGTACTTATGCTATTGTTACTGGAGTTTATATTACAACTGTGATTCTGTGCTCTGATTCTTACCTATACTGATGCTTAGTGTATATATGCGAGGATATTTTCGCTCTGCGTATATACGTTGTAGTAACGTCTCCATACCTGCGGGATCGAAGCGTTACAGGATGGTATCAGAGCTTAACCTCTCACATCTTCAGTACAACAAGTTAGCAAATTAATGATTAAAAATTTGCAACTAGAATGCATGAGTCGTGTGTTGGCCCAAAGTTACAATCACCGGTTTCTTATTTTGATGATAATAAAGCATATGTGATTATTTAGTACTAATCAAGTTCAAGTTTTTAAGTTTGTTTCAGGGTTCAAGAGGATTTAATATATTTCTTCCTTTAAAGGAAGGTGTTTGAGACTCAAGGGTATTCAAGTATGATATTGGAGCTCAAACGCATTTGACGTCGATATTGGAGAAGCCTGCTTGACACTTGCAGTCACTAAGAACCTTATTAAAAAATAATATGTTAAAGTGTAGAATATAGATTTGATGCTCAAGAAGTTACACATACAAAAATACACGTTTTTCGAAAATACAAGTTTTTATCGTATTGGTGCTTTGCATGTTTAGTACATGATACATGTTTTAATTTTTTTAAATTTTATATCTAGTTTAGAACATGTATTTCATTTCCTATACATTGCTATTTCTCCTTTAAATTAATACAAAATATTTTTAAAATAGTTTGCATTTAAAAATAGTCAGAAAAATATGTTTTGGCCCAGGTCGGTCGACTGAAAGGTCGATCGTAGAATATTATAGGGCAAGACGGTCGACCGAGCAGTCGAACGATCCTCTGGCAGGGTTTATGCATGTGTACACATTAGTCAGTCGATCGCTAACCCTAGCGGTCGATCGATAGATCAACCGACTGGCTCAACTCATGTCTCTGTTGGGTGCCGGTCGACCGAGCGGTCGACCGACCACTTTGAGCAAAGTTTTTTTAATACAGTCTGGTTGACTGGGCGGTCGACCATAGCCAATAGCTAGTTCAGAAATGAATTGCCGGTTAACTGACCGGTCGACCAAAGTTCTGACAAAAGCCATAATAGCTAGTTTTCAGAATCTGTCTTTTCCTCTGATTTTTCCAACGGACATCTTTGCTTTTTCTTGGTTAAATCTCTTCCCAAATGACCTGGTGAGCTAAACTAATAGTGTTTATGATTGCCTATATATATGGGTCATGGGGATAGGTTTAGACAAGAAGTTTGAAAAGTTTACAAAAGTTTTATAAGATTTTGAGAAATACACTGAAAATCAAGTTTTCAAGTTTCTAGTTTTCAAGTGCTTTCATATCCAAATCTATTTCAATTAGTTCTTCAGCTTTTAAATTCTTTCAACTGAATTTTTACTCTCACAAACTCCTTGAGCTTCACTTTATATCTACTCTATAGGAGTTGTAAAGAAGAGAGTGTTTGTGATCAAGTGGTCACCAAGAGCTTTGTAAACC
>JAVJIF010022833.1:0-74420 GCA_038442645.1 Agave tequilana
TTAATCCGTCAACATGTAAAAGTATATAATGCTTAAGAAAAATTCAAAATTTAGCTATCTTTCTATTCTTTTCTTTCTTAACCTAAAGATCCAACAATACTTCTCATTTTGACTTATATTAAGAAATCATAGTTTAGAATTCCTTAATTCCTACGATCAAGTAATTCTTTTCAAAAATATATCACAGAAAATATTTTTATATTATTTTAATATTTTTTATTATTTCTCTTTTTATATCTAAGAAAAGAAAAATCTAAAAGAAAAAATAAAAATCTAAGAAAATCCTAAAAAATCTAGAAAAATCCTAAAAACTAATTTTTTTTCCTATGTTAGTATCTACCCCCAATACCTATCTCATGCATTGTCCCCAATGTATGCAAGTAAAGTATATGCATGAAATAGGTAAAAGAAAAAATGTCACCCCTCCTTCGGCTCGGACCAGCGGTGATGCTAGGTCCGGCCGACTGCGAATGCCGCAGACCCTCCTCGATACGGTCTAAGCGAGATGTCTGCTCCTCTACCTACTTTCGTAGTCTAACCTGCCTCTTAAATATCTTCTTCATGTCACGCCAAATGGTAGACATGAATGCTCATGAATCAGTGGGGGTCTTGCTGCCAAAAGGCCGGGTCATCATCATCCTTCAAAAGTTCCTCCGAAGAGGACTCGACTAGGGCATTTTCAGGCTGGACACTAGGGGTCCAGACTGCATGAAGGCAACTATTGTAAGCACTTATAGCCCTTTCTTGTGCAACAAATACCCTATCGTATGAGTCAGACCACATCTGGTAAGAAGTTCCTACACAGACGAGTGATCAAAATGGGATACGAGTATTTGGCACCGCGTGCGCGTGTGAAGTTAATGATGATAGCATGAAATATGATCGTGCTAATGCAGATGGTGTGCTGCCGAGTCATGAGATCATGAATGATCTGCAGCACCAGCCTATTGAAGGAGGTCATATGGTCAAGCTCTAATATATTGCGTTGGATCCAGCGTCCAACACAATGGATGTTGCGAAACGTCGTACTGACTTTGAGCCCCCTATCTTGCTCGATACAACGAGCCCCATGACTGTCATGTAGTCAATTAACGGTAGGGGGTCGCGATGTGCGGGTTGCGGGGCTTGGGTGTAGTCCTCCAACATATCAATAGTTATAAGAAGGTCCCCCGTGGGCATGTGCACCATGAATTGGTTTGTGTCAAAATTAATAGAGACTTGATCAAGTGAAGCATAGAAGAGCTTGATAAGCTCAGGACAATGGTAAGCCTCATGGTCGGAGTTATCGTAGACTAATGCATACCAATTCCATTCACGAATTCGATCCAAAAAGATGTGGCCATAACCATTAATATCACTAAAAATCTTAGCAAAGTCTTTTTTTTCAGCAAATATAGATGGGGCCATGACAGAAAATACGAAGTAGAGGAAAGAAATTCGCAAACCTCCCCCTGATTACGTGGGGGGAAACCAAAACTAGATTGCGGAGAGCAATCCCCAAGCGTAATAGGCAATCAGGTGGTAGATCTGAGATCTACAGACAGCAGCGATTGCAAGGAAATTTGGCGGCGCTCTAGACTCCACCAGAAGGCCGCGGATGCGCGGCAATGGCCGAGAAAACTCGGCTTTTGCAGGGAGTAGGGGCTCGGGAAAAATTTTGGATGGCGGCGCTCGCTTCTCTTTTCTCAGATCTGGTTTCAGAAGTTAGGGCAGAGAGCGAAAGAGATGGAGGGGGTATATATAGGGTCCTGAGAAGGATAGATTACCAAATTTGCCCTAGGTGAAAAGGGAAAATTGCAACCCTAAGGAAATTCTGGTTTATTAGAAAGGAGAAGGGGTATATAAAGGGAAGAAAACCATTTAGCACTTAAGTCCAATATTTTTTGATATTTTGTTTATTTGTATTTTTGGTATTTTATATATTTTCTTATTTTTTATTTTATTTATTTATTTATTTATTATTTATTTATTTTGTTTTAATTTACAAGGGAGGTCCCAAAAGATTACAAGAAACACCGAGGAAGAGGGTAAAAAGATTTTGTCACATGTACACCGGGTCACAAAGATCCAGTTCGAAAATATCGTGTGACGCAGACTCTGTGGTGTAGAATGGCTTAGTCATTGACTTGAACATATTGCCACTATTTAGATCAGAAATCTCAATTGCACCATGAGGGTAGACTGTCTGTACAATATACGGTCCTGATCACCTGGTTTTCAGCTTACCAGGGAAAAGGTGGAGCCTAGAGTTATACAACAGAATGTTTTGTCCTGGGACAAAATTCTTTTATGAATGGATTTGTCATGGAAGAGTTTAGTTCTGTTTTTAGAGATCCGAGCGTTATTGTATGCATTATTTCTTAACTCTTCTAGCTCGAAAATCTACAATTTTCTCAAGTCATTGGCTTTCTTTAAGTTAAAGTTCAACTGTTTTATTACCCACATAGCACGGTGCTCTAGCTCCACAGGCAAATGGCAAGATTTCCCATATATAACTCGATATGGAGACACACCGAGGACAGTCTTGTAGGCGGTTCGATATGTCCACAAGGCATCAACGAGTTTGATGGACCAGTCCTACGGTTTTATCCTAAAGTTCTCCAATATCAGTTTTATCTGTCTATTAGTAACTTCCACTTGCCCGTTCGTCTGAGGATAGAGTATTTCTGCATTAGGGCTTCAAAAGCCCGGTTGCAGAAATGACTCTCGTTGTCACTAATTATCGCACGGGGCTCCAAAGCGCGAAATGATATTTTCCTTAAGAATTTGATGGCAACCTGGTTGTCATTTGTTCTCGTCGGAACAACTTCAACCTACTTTGAAACATAGCCTACAGCTACCAAGATGAATTGGTTGGCGTAAGACATAGGAAAGGGTCCCATGAAATCGATGCCCTATAAATCAATAATTTCTACCTCCAAGATTGGTGTAAGGGGCATCATGTTTCTTCATGTGATTCGACCCGTCATTTGACATTTGACACAGAGTTTGCAGAAAATATAGGCATCTTTAAAGAGAGTGGGCCAGTAGAATCCACTCTGAAGGACTTTCTCAGCAGTCTTTCGTGGACCAAAGTGTCCACCACAAGCTAACTCGTGATAAAATGTCAAAACACTCTGATGTTCATCCTCAGAAAGACACCTTCTAATTATCTGGTGAGGGCAATATTTTAATAAATATGGTTCATCCCGAAAGAAAAACCGTATTTGTGTCATAAAGTGATGCTTGTCCTGACCTGACCAACTTGAAGGTGTTTGCCCGGTAGCAAAGTAGTTTGTAATATCGGCATATCAGGGCTCTTTACACATCGTGAAGATGTGTTCGTCAGGAAAGTTTTCATTGATAGGTATTGTCTCAGTTGGTGCATTGGGAATTCTCGAAAGGTGATCTGCCACCACATTCTCAACGTCCTTTTTACTTTGATCTCCAAGTCAAACTCTTGCAAAGAAGTATCCATTGGATTAGTCTAGCTTTTGTATCCTTCTTTTGCATCAAGTATCTTAGGGCGGAGTGATCGGTGAAAATCGTTGTCCTAGACCCTAGTAGGTATTGGCGAAACTTCTCCAATACAAACACAACTGCTAAAAATTCCTTTTCAGTTGTGTAATTTAGTGGGCTTCATTGAGCGTCCTACTAGCATAATAAATTACGTGTTGCCTGTTATCAAGATGTCCTAGAACAGCGTCTATGGCATAATCGGAGGCGTCGCACATAATTTCAAATGGTTTAGTCCAATTAGGCACTGAGATTATTGGCGCCGAGACAAGTCTTTGCTTTAACTCCTCCCAAGCTTGTAGACATTTTTTTATCAAAATCGAAGGGCACATCTTTTCCTAAGAGATTAGTTAAGGTCTAGCATTTTTGCTAAACTCCTTAATAAATCTTCTATAAAAGCTAGCATGCCCTAGAAATGATCGAATCTCTTTCAGGCATTTTGGCTCCGGGAGTTTTGCTATCACTTCCACTTTTGATCTATAAACTTCAATTCCTCTGTTTGAAATTTCGTGCCCCAGAACGATTCCGTGCTTGACCATAAAATGACACTTTTCCCAGTTGAGTGTCAAGTTTTTCTATGCATCTTTGTAAAACCAGCTTCAGATGATGCAAGCACTGGTTAAAGGAATCGCCATATATTGAGAAGTCATCCATGAAAATTTCTAAAAATCTTTCCACCATGTCAGAGAAGAGACAAAGCATGCAACGTTGGAACGTTGCGGGAGCATTGCATAAGCCGAAGGGCATTCTTTGGTATGCAAATGTTCCAAAAGGACAGGTGAAAGTAGTCTTGTCTTGATCCTCGGGAGCGATAGGGATTTGATTGTATCCAGAATATCCATCCAGGAAACAGTAATATTCATGTCCAGTTAGTCTCTCGAGCATTTAGTCTATGAAGGGAAGAGGGAAGTGGTCTTTACTGTGGCAGCATTCAATTTTCGGTAATCAATACAGATTCGAACCTTCGTTGGAAGACGAGTTTATACTAATTCCTTCTTACATTTTCTACCACGGTAAACCTGCCTTTTTTGGCACAGCGCGGACGGGATCAATCCATTGGCTGTCTGATATGGGATAAATAATCTCATTGTCTAGTAACTTCAGAATTTTCGCTCGGACAACCTCTTACATGATTGGGTTTAGTCTACGCTGTGGGTCGCGTTTTGGCTTTGCATCTTCCGTTAAGTGAATCCGGTGTTATATAATGGATGGACTGATCCCCTTTATATCAGCCATGATCCAACCAATGGCTTCTCTATTTTTCCTTCAACACCACAAGAAGATCCTCTTCCTGTTGTTCCGTAAGATGGGATGCTATGAAGAGAACGTGATCTATCAATGGTTGGTGGTCTTGTAGGGGGAGGATAGGGTTGCATTTGTTGCCCACTCCACTGTTGATTCGATTATT
This sequence comes from Agave tequilana, assembly GCA_038442645.1. NCBI lineage: Eukaryota > Viridiplantae > Streptophyta > Magnoliopsida > Asparagales > Asparagaceae > Agave > Agave tequilana. Next base: position 4,904 of record JAVJIF010022833.1, read on the forward strand.
TGGTCAAGATTGAAGTCATCAGACTCGTATTCAATCTCCTCGTCATGCTTACTTGTTAATCCTTTAATTAAGTTCACTTCAAACGACTGATCATCCAAGTCTCGAGGTTGTTTTCTCAGGTGGAAAACATTTTCCTCTTTCGTCATATCTCTATAAGTCAGACGCATCGACCCGTTCCTACAGTTTATTATTGCATTTGCGGTGGCTAGGAAGGGTCGTCCTAGAATGACAGGGATCTGTGCTTTTGGATTGTGTACAGGTTGTGTCTTTAGAACGATGAAATCCACGGGGTAATGAATTCCCTGATCCGTATGAGAACATCTGTAATCTCCCCTTTGGGAATTTTACGACAGATCGGTTCGCCAATTGTATAGTAACTCTGGTTGGACGGAGGTCGCCCAGCCCGAGTTGTTGATACACAGAAAAGGAAAGTAGATTGATGTGGGCTCCTGGATCAAGTAAGGCCCTGTTTATTGTGGTCTGTCCTATGATACTGGAAATGGTTGGACTCCCGGGGTCTTTGTATTTCACAGGAATGGGCCGGTGAGCAACTCAATTATGTTTGATGCAAGGAAGACCTTCTTTGGAATATTTGTTTTTCTTTTCTTGGTGCACATATCTTTTAAGAATTTTGCATATGATGGGACTTGTTGTATGGCATCAAGAAGGGGCACATTGATCTGAATCTGTTTGAATATTTCCCTAATCTTCTCCATTTGAGCAGTAGTCTTGTTATTTGCTAGCCTATTAGGGAATGGTACAATAGGCTTGTAAGGTTGCTCATATGTTTTGTCTTTATATTGGACTTGGAGGTTGACGGTTGTGAACTTGAAGATGGATCATTTTGAGTTGGTGGTATAATTACAGGAAAATTTGGCACTGATTTATTAGGAACAGGATGACTAGAAATCTTATTGTCAATTTGTTTTCCAGATCTCAGGATTTGAACAGTGTTGCATTGACTTGGACCTATGGCTTCAGCTTCATGAATAGGAAATGGGTTCTTAGGATCTGCAATGCTGATTTGACAGTGTTCCCTTTTGTCTTTCATTTAATGAGTTAGCCAGCTGACCTATTTGAACCTCTAACCTATTGATTGATGTGTGGTTGTTCATCCTTGAGGCCTGGGTTTTGGACAAGGTTTCAATCATTCTTTCCAAATCTGACAATTTTTTTCTGGATGATCCTGTTGTTGTTGCTGATATGTGGGCTGGAAGTTATGTTGGTAATTGGTTTGAAAGTTTGGTTGACTTTGGTGAAAATTGGGTTGATGAGACTGAGCAGGTATTAGTGTGAGAATTGTTGTCTTGGTTGCTCATGACCAGACTGACTCCATGAGAAATTTGGATGGTTCCTCCATCCCGGGTTGTATGTTTTGGAGTAAGGATTGTAGTTAGGTCTGGTATATGTTGCATTCATATTTTCAGGATACATTTAAGCTTGGTAGACGGACACTCCTCAAACAGATGGTTGAGAGCATGACAGTAGGTACAATCTGGATTGATCACTGGTGTTGGGTTGACCTGATTTACTGAATTGGGTTCTCTATGTTGGCCCAAAGGCCTTCCACTCTAGTTTTGATGATGATTAACTCATGTAGTTATGTGTACTAATAATCTTGCAATGTTTAAGTTTCAGATTTTTAACAAGATATTAGTTGGTGAAAGGTTCCACACATCTTTCACAAGGTGATTCAAGAGTCTAAGCATCAAAGATGATATCTAGCACTCATTGGAGTCAAGCTCGGTGAATCAAGTTATGGATCGAGTCGGCTTGGAGATTGCGCTATACTAGAAGACTTAGGTATCCATAGTTTAGAGTTTGTGTTTTAGATCCATTTTGTAAAGATTAGAATCGTATGATATGCTCAAGTTCACAATACACACACATAAATTCAATATGTTTGGTTTTGATTGAATCGGTTTTGGATTTCAAATACATATATCGGGTTTTGGATTTGAACCAGTTTTAGTTCTACTGATCTGCCTGACACCCTTCTATAGTTATTATCATAACTTTTATTTTTTATAATCAAATAACATGATTTAACTTGCATTTCAAAGATAACTTTTAGATCTATATTTCTTATTTAATAACCATTTTCAGATTCTAATTTTAAAGTTGTCAAATATTTGGTTGAAATCTGTTCTTGTTCTGAAAACAGGTTACAGTTTCTGTTTTGACACCTGTCAGTGTTTTATTGATAACTTTCGCATCCTAACTGATATTGAGTTGATTTCAGATGCATTAGAAAGATAACTTAAAGATCTACAAATCATTCCTATATACCTTTTTATGAATTCGAACGTTTTCAGCCTGAAAAATGTGCTCCAATATGACCTATTCTGTTGACAGCCAGGCTGGGCCGGTCGACAGGTCCGGTCGACCGTGCCATATGGACGGTCGACCGGCCGGTCGACCGGACGTGCACAAAAACGTGCACGTCGGCTGTTTCTGTAGACGGTCGACCGTGCGGTCGACCGACTGTAAGCAGATTGGTCTCTGTTTGTCTGGGTCGACCGCCAGGTCGACCGGCAGCTGTCAGACGGCTGTTTTTTTGACCGTTGGACGGTCGACCGTGCGGTCGACCGGCAGGGTATTTCTGGCAGTTTTTCTGCCAACGGCTATTTTCCAGATTTGCCTATAAATACCCCATTTGAGAGAGTTTTTCTCTAAGAATTTTTGGGCTAAAATTTTCATTCTCTCAGGTGTTTTTGCTGCAATCAAAATAGGTTTTTTGGATTCAAATTGAACAATCTTTTTGGTGTTTTCATTAGGGTTTGAAAAATCAAAGAAAAGGATTTTGGGAAAAGCTTTTGAATTGAACTTCTCTATCTTGGTTTCATTTATTTCCCAAAGATTTTCTTTGAGTTGCTGGTTTCAAATCCCTTGGTTTTCTCCACACTTGAGCTAAAATCTACTATCTTTTCTATACGATTTTGTGTGGGAAAAAGAGATTGTTTGTGGTTGCTTGTTTGAACTACCAAGTTGAAAACCCAATCTTTGTTTGGCTTTGTGCTTTGGGTTGTATCCCTCAAGTTGTGAGGTGATCCTTGTTTGCTTTGTGCTAATCCCTCAAGTTGTGAGGTGATTGTTTTGTTGGATTGGAGCTTGCCTCAAGGAGGAGGTTGTGTTTGTAAAGAGAGGAGTTGGGTACTCCTTATGAGAGTTCTTTGTGGACTTGCTAGTGGATTAGAAATCCTTCGTGTGTCGAAGGCAGGGATGTAGAGCTGGGTGCTCGAACCTCGAAACACATCTTGTTGTTTGCGCTTGATCCATTGACTCTCTCTCTATCTCTCTCTTTACTTTGTGCCTTGCAATTATTTATATTGTGCATTCATACTTGCTTGGCTTGGTTGTGTGTGCATCATTTGTTGATCACACTTGAGTGTAATTTGTATTAAGTTTTTAAATTCCGCATTTAGTTCATAGATTAGCCACATCACCTATTCACCCCCCCTCTAGGTGACTTTTCAATTGGTATCAGAGCTAGCGCTCCTGATATTTAGGTTTAACCACCTAGGAGTGAGATCTTGGTTTTCTAATCTTCATTTGCATTTTCATTTGCACACATTTAGTTTGCACTTATGGCTAGCCCTCCTATGTTTGATCATTTAGACTTGACGCTTGGAAGGCTAATATGACTAAACATTTAAAAGACCTAGGACATCTAGTTTATCAAGCCATTACCATAGAATCCCTCTCAAATAGTAGCAAGCATAAGAAGGCCAATGCATTAGCACTTAGGGCACTTAGAGCATCTCTAAATGAACATTTATTACATGTTTTTGATCATTATGATTCGGCTTTTGCAGTTTGGAGCATCTTGACTTCTCCCGAGCTTCCAAGGATTATCAACAAGATGAGGAGTTCTAAGAGAGAAAAGTCCGAAGAGCAATGCCTCATGGTCCAAGGGAAGAACTCCCTTGAGGTACAATCGGATTCTCAAATAGATGATAGCTCTAGTTCCTATTGTCATGGATGTTTTGAAGTTCAAACTTTAAATATGGAACTTGTTCAAAAGCTTGAAAATTTGTTAGAAAAACATGATTTGTTGAAAGATGATAATCTTGTTTTGAAAAATGAATTAAGGATTTATGCTCTAATTTTGAATTGATGTTGCAAGAGAAGGAAGAGATTGCAAGTGAATGTGACTCACTTAAATCTCAACTCGAACTTGTTTTAAAGGAAAATGAATTTTTGAAAAACAAAAATATTTGTGATGATGTTGTAAAGCACAATGAGATCTTATCTTCAAATTAGATCTTGTTTTTAAAGAAAATGTTACTTTGAAAAATGAAATTGATTTCATAACAAAAGAATTGGATTTGGTTTTGAATAAAAATAAATCTTTGCAAAATGATATTGATATTCATGTTTGCCATGCTAGCATAGCTTCTACTTCTTGCACACCTATAGCATGCTCCACTTTATCTTCTAGCATTGAAAATGATATTAATAATTTGAAGAAAAGTGTTGATTATTTGGGCTCCACTTTGAGCCATTGTGCTTTAAATCACACTCGTTTGGAATCCTTGGTTCGCAAGAAACAAGCTCCAACTATGCATGCACACCCATCACGGCATACACATGCTCATCACGGACACAATCATAACATGTATGCTCATGTGTACACTTGTACACATTGTGGTCGAAAAGGCCACCTTGCTAGATTTTGCTATGATAGATTACATATTGAAAATTTAGCAACTAATCTTATTTGGGTTAGGAGAGATACTAACCCCCGTGGACCCACAAGAAAATGGGTACCAAGATCCACCTCTTTGATGTTTGATGTAGGTGGAAGCTCTCGCATAACGTGAGAGTGTTGGTGCCTTGAGGTGGATGCATTCTAAGCTAAAAGGAGAACCATTTGGATGCTTCACTCTCAAGGAGATTTGGTGGGAGGACCACCGTGGTTTGGAGAACTAGAGATGCACCTTCATCGGTTTGGTATTATTCTCTAACTCTCATTTTTATTTGCATGCTTTTCATGTTCATCTATTTATAGCATGCCATGGTTTTATTGTTCATTATGCTTATGTCATGTTGATTAGATTGGTGTTATACATGTTTAGTTACATGAACACCCATATTTTATGGGATCTATATTTAGTGTTCTCACCTTGTTTAAACTAACATGTATGCCCTAGATCTAATGCACATGCATATGCATTATGACCATTTGGATGTTTATGATTGTATGATTTTTGTTTTAATGAATCATGTTTTATTGTTTCATGTGTAGTATGATATTTGCCATGTTTATTAGACTTATGCTTTACATGATTAGTTATTGAGACACCCATGTTTAGTATGGATCCATATTTTGTGTTCTCTTTATGTTTTAGCTATCATGTTTATCATAGGTTTAATGCACATGTCTTTGTCATGCAAATCATATGGTTGACTATGATTTTTTTAATGATTCATGTTTTGATAAATAACTTGTGTTGTATGATTTCTAATTTAGCCACATGTTTTGATGTTTATAGGCTATCATGTATTTCTTTATTCTAATAGCATGTGGATGTTCTTCATGATCATTTTTATGTTTTTCATGATTGATTTGTATCCGTTTTATGCATAATGATTTGATTACTTGTTTAGATGTTAGTTTTCATTAAAACTAGGATTTATACTTATACATAGAATGGGCCACAAATAAACCTTTATATATGTTTGTGCTTGGATGCCTATTTGTACCCATTAGATGTTCTAGTATAGTCTAGTTTTGATGATTCATGCATTCAAACATGTATTCCTATTTTGATGTGTTTTCTATGATTAAGTATTTTCACTTCATGTATATGTCTATTTTGCCAAACCATAAGATATACATGTATGCCCCTTGAGTCATTTGCTTTTCATGCAAATCTATATTTTGGACTCAATTGTGTTTAGGGATATGTATGTATACTTTTGTTTTGTCAAAACATACATATGCCTTGGAGTTTTGATTTGTTATGATGATTTTTGTTTCATTGAGGAAATTTCCTTTAGTAATGAAGATTTAGTTTTTTCTAGTGTTCATATTTTAAAGGAATTTCAATCGAGCTTGATTGTCCATTTTCATGATGATATGTTTCTCACAACACTTGTACACTCACCTTATTTTGATGTTTTCTCATGATTTGATTTTCATGAGTACTATTGGTGCCATATAGATTTTGAGTGTTTGGTGATCATGTGATTCACATGTGTTTTCATGAAAAACATTTTTTTTGCTATTCCTCACTTGAAAGATTACGTGCTAGTTTTCAAATTTTCATATAACTAGTTCGTATTCTTCAATTTGGTAGAGTTTTTCAAACAAACTAAAATTCTAAATCTATTTTTGAAAACCCCTACCTTCAATGGGCGGTTGGATGGGAGATCATGCTCATGTATGCTTTATAATGAAAATCATTTTAAACTTGATCATGAAATGGGTGGTAGTTGATATGAGTCATACACTTGATCTTTTGTTGATTAAATTGGTATCATTAAATTCTTTCTATTGGTATCAATCTTGACATCCTTTTGTATACTCATATATGTTTTGTTTTATATATGTATGCTTACACTTCATATAGTATCAATTTCAATTGGTATCTATTTCTTACATACATATATAGATGATTTATTCGTGCTTATTATATCCCTATATCTTAAAGCACAAATTTTGGTTATGTTAAGCTTGAGTTTTTCAATTGGTATCCAAATACAAGCTTTATCATAATTTTAAGATTGCTAAGCTTGAATTTTTAATGAATATCATGTTTCAATTGATTTAATTTTCAATTGGTATCTTATTTCAAGCCTATGCATATTTTCTTTTGGTATTTCATAAAGGGGGAGAAAACTCACATTTCAATTTTTCAATTGGTATTTGGTTTTTTATTGGTTTTGTATTCCACTCCCTAATTTTATGATGAATGATGATTAAAGAATTAATAATTTCTTTCATTGGTATCCTTTGCTTATAAAGTAAAATATCTTAAATTGGTATCAAGATGCATTTGTTTACACAAAATTGGTATCATGTGTTTTAATTTTCAATGTGTTTATTTTCAATTGGTAGCAAGTTTACTTTACATATCTACCTTTTTGATAAATGTTGATTTGTTTTCAATGTCTTGTTTGGTATTGTCAAATTTTATTTACAATTGGTATCATTTATGCACTTCATTGTCATATCGTAATTTTACGTTTCAATTGTTATCACCCCTTGTTGATTCCTTGTTTCAACCAAATAGGGGAGAAGAATTTTCTTCTATTATGATTGTTTTTAACCCCTTTGTTGATGATTGACAAAAAGGGGGAGAAGAATTTGTAGTTTATATGCATGGTTGATTTATGCATATGTTTTAGTTGGTTTTCATTAGTAATAATATGTTGGTTTCAATATTATTATTTTATTGGTATCAAGAGCATGTTTCATTGTTTATGTTTTATTTTAATTGATATCCAGAACATGTTTATATGTGTTTAAGAACATTCATTGCATATCTTATATGTTTTATTGTTATGCATGAGTTAAGGGGGAGCTTCTTTGAAGCTTTACTTTAATCCATGCATATATAACTCCATGAGTTTTGTCATCATCAAAAAGGGGGAGATTGTTGGCCCAAAGGCCTTCCACTCTAGTTTTGATGATGATTAACTCATGTAGTTATGTGTACTAATAATCTTGCAATGTTTAAGTTTCAGATTTTTAACAAGATATTAGTTGGTGAAAGGTTCCACACATCTTTCACAAGGTGATTCAAGAGTCTAAGCATCAAAGATGATATCTAGCACTCATTGGAGTCAAGCTCGGTGAATCAAGTTATGGATCGAGTCGGCTTGGAGATTGCGCTCTACTAGAAGACTTAGGTATCCATAGTTTAGAGTTTGTGTTTTAGATCCATTTTGTAAAGATTAGAATAGTATGATATGCTCAAGTTCACAATACACACACATAAATTCAATATGTTTGGTTTTTGATTGAATCGGTTTTGGATTTCAAATACATATATCGGGTTTTGGATTTGAACCAGTTTTAGTTCTACTGATCTGCCTGACACCCTTCTATAGTTATTATCATAACTTTTTATTTTTATAATCAAATAACATGATTTAACTTGCATTTCAAAGATAACTTTTAGATCTATATTTCTTATTTAATAACCATTTTCAGATTCTAATTTTAAAGTTGTCAAATATTTGGTTGAAATCTGTTCTTGTTCTGAAAACAGGTTACAGTTTCTGTTTTGACACCTGTCAGTGTTTTATTGATAACTTTCGCATCCTAACTGATATTGAGTTGATTTCAGATGCATTAGAAAGATAACTTAAAGATCTACAAATCATTCCTATATACCTTTTTATGAATTCGAACGTTTTCAGCCTGACAAATGTGCTCCAATATGACCTATTCTGTTGACAGCCAGGCTGGGCCGGTCGACAGGTCCGGTCGACCGTGCCATATGGACGGTCGACCGGCCGGTCGACCGGACGTGCACAAAAACGTGCACGTCGGCTGTTTCTGTAGACGGTCGACCGTGCGGTCGACCGACTGTAAGCAGATTGGTCTCTGTTTGTCTGGGTCGACCGCCAGGTCGACCGGCAGCTGTCAGACGGCTGTTTTTTGACCGTTGGACGGTCGACCGTGCGGTCGACCGGCCGGCAGGGTATTTCTGGCAGTTTTTCTGCCAACGGCTATTTTCCAGATTTGCCTATAAATACCCCATTTGAGAGAGTTTTTCTCTAAGAATTTTTGGGCTAAAATTTTCATTCTCTCAGGTGTTTTTGCTGCAATCAAAATAGGTTTTGGATTCAAATTGAACAATCTTTTTGGTGTTTTCATTAGGGTTTGAAAAATCAAAGAAAAGGATTTTGGGAAAAGCTTTTGAATTGAACTTCTCTATCTTGGTTTCATTTATTTTCCAAAGATTTTCTTTGAGTTGCTGGTTTCAAATCCCTTGATTTTCTCCACACTTGAGCTAAAATCTACTATCTTTTCTATACGATTTTGTGTGGGAAAAGAGATTGTTTGTGGTTGCTTGTTTGAACCACCAAGTTGAAAACCCAATCTTTGTTTGGCTTTGTGCCTTGGGTTGTATCCCTCAAGTTGTGAGGTGATCCTTGTTTGCTTTGTGCTAATCCCTCAAGTTGTGAGGTGATTGTTTTGTTGGATTGGAGCTTGCCTCAAGGAGGAGGTTGTGTTTGTAAAGAGAGGAGTTGGGTACTTGTGAGAGTTCTTTGTGGACTTGCTAGTGGATTAGAAATCCTTCGTGTGTCGAAGGCGGGGATGTAGAGCTGGGTGCTCGAACCTCGAAACACATCTTGTTGTTTGCGCTTGATCCATTGACTCTCTCTCTATCTCTCTCTTTACTTTGTGCCTTGCAATTATTTATATTGTGCATTCATACTTGCTTGGCTTGGTTGTGTGTGCATCATTTGTTGATCACACTTGAGTGTAATTTGTATTAAGTTTTTAAATTCCGCATTTAGTTCATAGATTAGCCACATCACCTATTCACCCCCCTCTAGGTGACTTTTCACTCTAACCTCTAGCAGTTCTACCCTCTTCATCAATTGTGTTATTTTTGTCTCGGCAGCTATAGAGGATTCAATTGAATGTATTCCGGCTCTGGAAGTGGTGGGGTTAGTTTTCTCGGGGTAAGACTCCCATTGAATGGTTTTTTCTGCTAAAGCTTCAAAGAGGTCCCAACCCTGGTTCTCATCTTTCTTCAAAAATTTCTCTTGACACATAGTCTCAAGGAGTGTCTTAGTTTGGTAGTCTAGTCCGTCATAGAGAATTTGGCACTGCCGTCGCTTCTCTATTCCGTGATGAGGACATTGGGCTAGTAGATCCTTAAACCGTTCAAAATGCTTTCAAAATGGTTCACTTGTTTCCTGCTTAAACTGCATTATGTTTTTTCTGATGAGGGCCATTTTATGAATGGGATAGAACTTCTTAAGAAAGACTTTAACAAAATCATCTCATGACGAGATAGAACTAGCAGGCAGATTATATAGCCACTTCTTGGCTATGTCCTAAAGTGCGAAGGGAATGAACCTTAATCTAGAGCGTCTTCCCCCAGTTGGCGAATTCTTATCATCAAACACTTCTTCAAACTCACGAATGAAGAAATAAGCGTCCTCGGATTCTAGGTCATGAAACCTAGGGAATGTGTTAATGAACTGAGGCTTAAGCTTAAAATTGTTTTCATTTGCCTCAGGTAGAAGAATGCATGAAGGAAGTGAAGTGCGAATTGGGTAGAACTTGTCTTGGAGAGAAGTAGGGTTTGCCATATTGGGATTGTGTTAGGAAGTGGTGCAAGTGTAGAAGTCCTAACAAGTCTTGATGAAATTGAATTCCGGTACCACTCTTGCATGCACAATCTCATTTAACGTTCACCAAGCAAATAAGCGAAAAAGGGAAAATAACAAACAAAAATAAAGAAAAACAATCGCAAGCTATCTAGGATCCCTGAACCTAGACGACTCCTAACTGGTCGATGAACCGAAGAAGGTTGTTGCTCGAGTCAGACCACAGCTAATCAGCCAGGTAGGGGCAAAATACGGTGGGAGGTATCCGTGCGTAAGCAACGGGCCTTAATTACGCCAAATCACGGTATCTTCTAGGCTTAATCTCTTAATCTCCAACCTTAGACACTGATTTGACTGGCGTATGCATCAAAACAATTTCCAACCACGACTGATCTCTTATCGAGTCTGGATGTCCCTAGGGGCCAACGTCTATCAATTTTTATTTAAAAGCTTGGGATTGTGAGTACGTGAGGTGTTGTTTTTGGGCTAAGGAAGGGTGATTAAATCCCCACCTTATCTTGTTTATTGGGTGGTGCCCTTAAAGTCAATTTGTGCAAGTGTACAGTATATGCAAACAAGATTCACTCAAAGCGATGTAAATCAACCATGAGATGAGTCCTATTCTATATGCTGTGCGAACATACCTTGCTCCAGCACTCTTCAACAGTAAAGTAAATGAATTAAAAAGACACGTGCCTAAAATGCAAACGTCTAATCATTTTTTAAAACCTTTCAACAAATGTTTTACTGTTGGATTGTTAGCAGGCTCCTGGTGATGACATACACGAAATAAATTTGCAGCAAGTTATATTTTTGCAAAGCAAGCAGTCCTGCCAAAAAGAATGATTAGTGAAATCTTCCTTGTCGCGGTTTCGCGGCCAAAGCTGAGAAAACGCGACAATTCAGAGGGTACTTGGTCTCTGCTTTTTAGAGCAGAGGCACAAGACCACTTATATGTTACTGCAAGTCTTGTTTTCCTGTTCCCTCAACCTGTAACCTGAAACAGAGAAGAAAAAATTCGTTTTAGTTCAAAAACTCAATAAAAACTGTCGCCCTCCCGGATAACGGCGCCAAAATTTGTTCGAAAGGAGGAATTGAGTTGAGCGAGAGTTTAGAGTAAACCGTTTATGTCCGTGTGCTGATGGTAAAACTCTGAATATGTATGAATATTTACTTTACAACTTCGAATCATCGTTCGTAGCACAAGGTATAACGGGTCGTATCCGCAGGGAGGACTAGCGATGGAAGCGTTCACGGTTTTTATGTTGAAGTTTTTGGAAAGAAAAACGAAAGTTCTTTGTTTAAAAATGGAAAAAAACAAAACAAGATAGAAAGAGTGAAGAATTTTGTAGAGTTTTGTTAAGAAAAGGAAAACGGAATGGAAATAGGAATGAAAGACGGTATAGAAAAACGGTGATGTTGAAAAAAAAGAAAGTTTTTAGAAAGGAGTTTTGAAATTCAATTAAGAACATGCCATGAATAACTAACATTCTACACTACTAACTTAGCTCATTGGGTGATTCATGCCTCATGTAAATTCATTGGCAATAGTACATCTTGCTTTGTCAAATCAATGTTGTCCCAAATTGAGGTTGTGTTTTCATCTAAGCTTGGCGGGCTCCTTGGATCATTGGCTCCCAATAGATTCTCAATAATGGAACATAGGTATACACACTTAGGTATGCTAAATAAGAATGTAAGATTCATTAGTTCATCAAAGCTATAACAAGCTAGCATGAAATAAGAAACTTATACAATAGGAGTTAGCATACTAAAGTGATCCATCTTCATGTTCCATCAAGGCACTTGTTCAAGAGACGAGGCTCTAAATGAGGCACACATGAATCATATGGAGGTGATACAAAGCATTCACTAGAATTAAACACTACTCATTATTATTGGACATAAAAGACTTGTTAATTATAAGACTTAGAAATAAACATTCAACAATTCATATGAGTTAGAAATCACCCAAGAGTTAGTAGTTAGTAGTGTTAGAAGTTAGTCATGTTAGTGAGTTAGTTAGCCATAGAAAATAAGAACAAGCAAGAATACATGGTAGAAAGGAAATGCAAGAAAGTAAGAACTTGAAAGTAATGCAATAGAATAAGAAAAGACTTGAGGAAGGAAAGCTTGAGCCCTTGTATTGAGTTGTCACTTCTTCAATTATAGAGATCTCTCACCCTCACTATCTCTTTTCTGGATCTAGAAGGAGAAAATGAAAATTACACAAGAAAACTAAAGAAAGCTTAAAGAAATCCTAACAATTTTCCTAAATAAAATTCTATTCTCTCCATTTTTTACAGAGGTCTTGGGGGTCTGTTTATAGGCTTCAGGAGAAGATCATGTCCCACCACAGTCGTAGGATCAAACGCTTGATCAACGGCCAAGAAAGTGCCGCGGATCTGCGGCTAGGGCCGCGTTTCTGCGGCAGCATCTTGGCTGTTGCGCCAACAAATTCTCTGACATTCTGTTGGGCTACGTGTGCCCAACTGGAGCTTTTAGAAGTTGGAGAATATACGCTGGATCGTTCCAGAATTGGGCTTCATGGTTGTGGGCTCCTAAAAGTGCCTTTAATTCCTCAAAAATCCCAAGCTTTGGGCCTTCTTCTCCATTAAATAATGGACCTGAAAAATAAGAGAGAAACAATAAAAATCCCATTTTTATTAACATAAAGCATGGTGAGGTGGTGTAAAATGATGCAAAAATGAGCTCCAATCACCTGTTTCAACCATAAGTCCAGATCAAGTTCAAAAGTTCCATCAACTTTCACAAATTGAGTTCTACGGTAATTAGGTGGACAAGGAATCAACACTAGTGGAAACTTTTGAAACTTTCAGGCAAATTTCAAAGTAAGTGCTTTATGACATTAGAGACTATTTAAACAGGCCAGCAAATGAGTTGGTTAGTGAGCAAGAGAATGATTCCTTTTCTATTCAACTAGTTCTTGAGCCAATACCGACTCGATCCATATCAATTCAAGAGCACATCAACTTCATAAAATGAACAAAGTCTAAACTGTCAGACCCGAAGAGGAAATCGTTGGCCATAGTGACATGTCTAATCATTCCATTGAGATGCCCTTCAAGTCCCCATTATTTCATCTTAATCAATTTGAAGAGTTTGAACATGAGAAGCCTGTTGAGGAAGTTGTGAAGATCCATGAGGTGTACAAACTTGATAATGATCCTCAGTGTCTGGATGAAGTGATTATAAATTATTTGGCTATACATACACGTCATGGGGAGCCAATTGAATCCTATTGTGAGGATGAATGTGATAGTGATGAACTTTTACTTTAGGAGAAATTTGAGGATAAATTTTTTAAGTTTTGTGAAAAGACAAGTGTTGAGAAACAGAAGATATTATCCACTCATATGGAGAAAATGAAGCACACTGATCAAAATTGCGAGGATGCTTATATGGATAATGAGCCTTTGTTACTTAATAAGCTTTTTACTGAAGAGTGTTATCATAATGATGAGAAAACATGTGTTGAGGATCTTGAGTTTAGAGTTCCTTTTGAGAAAACAAAATTCGATTTGAGCATCTTCACTTTCGATGAGCCAACCAATGATCAAGCTTTTGAAAACATGATTCAAGAATCTCTAATTGATCAAAGCTTTGAAAACTTATTTGAAGACAAATCCATATATTTGGCTGAATCAGTTAGGAATGCTTTGGTTAGTTATACACCTCCAAAGAAAATTGTTGATCTAAGTTTTGAGGTGATGCTTGAGAATGAGCTTAAATTCATAGGCAATCATATCGTGTCCACTCTAATTATGTTGTGTGATAATGTTGAATTTATAAGAAAAAGGTGTGAGGAGAAGAAGAAGAAGAAGAGATGGAGGATTCCTACTGCGATCCAAATTTCAAATTAGGGGCATATTCTCTGTAGACGGCCAGTGGCCGAAAATCATGGCTGGATAGCCGTCTAATTAAGGCAACTCATTATGCGATTTTTATGTAAACTTTGTATATGATTAGGAATCCTTTAGAAATCCTAGAAAGGCTGATTCACGACTCTGAGGTCTATATAAGTCGCTTTAATCTCTTGTAATTGGGAGAAGAAGAGGAATCTCTCTTTATGCTTTGAACTATTCAATAACATCAAGCTTTTGGAGAATTCTTGTTCTTGGGAGAAGAAGTTAAGAGGAAAGGCAGCGCTTAGGGTTCATATTGTGATCTGTAAATTTGTTTTTCTTCCTTTTTCTTTTTACAATTTACTTTGAAGGTAAAATTCATATTTGATATTATGTTGTGCACTTCTTTTAACATGAATTAAATCTCTATGGTTAGGGCACTGATGTAGGCAAAATTAATATGATATAATCTTGTTGATATGTGTTAGTTCTTCTACTACATGCATGTTAAATTTTTATTTTAATTTTAATTTTATTAATTGATGGTCACAATTAATTAGTTGGTTAGATTTGAGACCGACAGGAGATAATGTAGCATAGTTTCATAGAAATAAAAACCATAACCTCACATGTTGAGACCGAAAGTAGATACATAGGTTGTGCAATCATATGAGAAAGACCATAAAATTTAATGCATCTCTTTGCTTGTAAATTCACTAAATCGAGAGATTGTGAGTTCTCGTTGAGGGATAATATTAGTATTGCTCTAGAGAGTATTAATTAAGATAAGAGATTTTGATTGTTAACATGAGTAGTAACAAGTTACTAGCATAATCAACATATTACATTTGATTATTAATTGTCAAAATCAATTGCCCTAGCGCTTTTCTCATTCAAAGTCAACAACTTTTTATTTTCATTTTTATAGCTTACTTCAATTCCACATCTCAATCTATTCTTCAGATAAAATTTGGAAAAAATTTGTTTGGTACTCAATAGATAATCAATCTGTGTGGTCGACACTCTATCCATCACTTATTACTTGTAACAATTGGCGCGCTTACCGATTTTCACACCAACGAGATTCTACAAAATGAAATTTATTGATGATATGGCCAAATACAAAGATTGATGTTGAAACTTAGTGAGACACTATTGCTTAGGGTGTGTTTAGTGTTGTGTTTGCTTTTGAATAAGTACCATTTAAGGAAGGACTCACTTGAAAGTACTTCTCAAAAAGGAACTATATGGCTTAGGTGTTTGATAATTTGAAACTTTGAGTGCTCATTAAGATTGATCAATATCTGAAATGTATTTGTTGGATTGATAAGAGTAGATGCAGGAGAAAATTTGGAATAAGAATGAGTGGAGAAATGTAAAGAAAAGATTGAAAATTTGGTTTAAACATCGAGCATGCAGGAGAAAAACTGGAGAGAGACTTGGAAATCACATGGTAGGTTTTCTTCTTTTATGGCCAAGAGATGCCAAAGTATGTAGCTTCTCCAGAATGTTGATTATTAAATAGTTCTTTCCTTAAGAAAACTCCTTGTGAAATCGGCTACTAAATGTCTATATAACAAGCTTATTATATTATTATAGAAATAGTATTTGGAGTATTTGAGTTCTAGTAGTATTTGAAGTCATAGTTAAAATAGGATTTGGTCTTGTATGGTATATATAAAGAGAAGACTCGGTCTCATAGATTTATGTAACTCATATTTTGTAGTTGTCTTGAATATCAATAAAGATGTAGTTTTTTAGAGTCAAAGAAGATTTACCTTTGTAAATTTAACATGGTGGCTTGGCCTTTGATTATTTTGGTTCCGGTTTGTTCGTTCTTCGGAAAACTTTCATCTTCTAGCGGATCTTCATCCTTGAATTTGTCAAAAATTCTTCGTTCTTTAGAAAGGTCTTCATCCTCGAATCTGTCGGAAGTTCTTTATTCTTCATAAAAGCATTGTCTCGAATCCATTCCGATCAGAGAAATCATCGCATGAGCATCGTCTGAATCTGTCATGATCTCACTGGAAGCCTTGTCCGAATCTGTTGCGCGTCTTCTGAATCACACTTTGTTTTCTTCCGCTATCTCTTGCAATTTGAGTTTTTGCAATTTTTGTGATCTTTGTTCTTAGTTCTTTTAATCTTTGTTTGCTTGGCTTTGTTCTTTAGCAATTTTTCTTTAACAAAATCTATTTGAATTTGAATCTTTGGCACTTCTAGTGTTGCTATATTCCTCCACAACCTTAGATCCCTTTTCTTTCTTCAGTGTGCCTTGTTATTCAGAAATTTGCTTATTTGACAATCTGCTTTCCAATACATTAAAAAAAAAAAAAAATTCCAAGATTTGTATCTATTCATCTTTGGCAATTTAGTTTTCCCTTTGAAGTCCAAGATTTTCAGCAATTCCTTTGGTTCGCTTCGCTTTAGCTCTGCATATGAATTCGAGATAGATACAATTTAAGTTCTCCAATTTTTTTGAAAAATTGATTGTTAATCCCCATCTGCTTTGGTCATGATAACACTATTTTTGGTTTGTTCCTGTCTTGGTTTTGAGATCGTGATACTGTTCGTAATCTATTTCTTTGGATTTGTTATGTATTGATTTACCAAATCCGCATCAGATTGAACTGTTTGCAGCCAGACCTGCTCAGATTTCTAAGTCAACTCAGATTTTTAGTTCAATCAGATTTTGTTGCTGGCGGCGCGATGACTAGCGGTCAGGATTGTTGACTAGCGGTCAGGATTGTTCGGATTGTTCCTTATCAGGTGATATTATCGGCAAAGCAGTGGTGAGTTGGGTTTTAATAGAGCAGAAGGAAGAAGGGTTATTTGTTTCTGGTTGAATAAAGAAGACATGTAAGTGTGATTTGCTGTTGGGCTCTGTAGTGGTCAGATTTTGACCTTCGTCAAGATTATGACACACGTTAGACGCCTGGAGGCTCCACTTTCCTGCCAGCGGCTCAGCTCACTCACAAGCCTGACATGAGCAAAAGAAGAAGGTCTCGGGCCTTGTCCCGAGCCCATGTTAGCTCATACATTACCTACCCGGGTCTATCACTCAACCGGAGCTGCGCGACTCTCCGGGATGCCAACAATCAATACAAGGATCCTTTTCTACCAGCTTCTACTAGTACAAAGACCCTTCTCGGAGCCAGGCTCCGACACGAAGACCCTCCGGAGCCTGCTACTCCCACTCTACTTACAACTGGATAGCACGATCCCGCGATTCATGGATCCACCTATGCCGCCAGATCATCGCCACATTTTAAACATTGTAACACCCCTATATCAATGCAGCCTGTTATCGATAATGGCGGATATCTCTGCATGGAGATCTCAACAATCAAGCGCCGCAGATCTGGGTGGTTACAAGGAAATCATAACTTGCGAATCATGCATTTATGTAGATCTGAAATATCCGCACCCACGAAGACGGCTTAAGCGGGTATAATTACATCTCCAACGAGAATGAGGGAGATTAACAAAACCCTAGTGCACCTGTAATCATAGAGCCACTGATCTCTGCTTATAATTCTTTCGGGTTAAAGTAGAATCTTTCTTTCTCCCATGATTTTTTTCATTTAGGGTTTTCACGTAAATCTCTATGTTTGTTGTGATAATTAGCTGTGGTTTCTCTACAATTTCAGTGCATGTGAGAAAGTCCTTGGAAATTTTTCACAGCAGGCTCAAACAACGAACAATGATTGTTGAGTAGCAAAACAGCACCAGAGGTAGGGACAGTCTAGAATTAAGTAGATTGAACTGCTACAGTTGTTTTGTCCATAGATCAGTGAGTTGGTGTCTGATTTTGATAATGTTTGGAGTCGATTACAATGTTTTCGGGTTTTTCGAACGCAATGGTGTAGTGGATTTGGTGGATTCTACTCTTCAGAGTAGATTTTTTAACATTAGCGTGGAAAATCGACGGTTTAAGGTCCAATTTCAACAGTTGTGGCAGAAACTTTTGGATAGTGTTTTGGTTTTTGAGATCTTTTGTTTGGAGATTGGTCTGCAACTGGTCTCACAATGGAAGGGTAGATCTACTAGTGAATTCATTTGGAACATTTACTTTGGCTCTGAGTTTGAACAGTTTTTTAATTTCGACAACTTTCGTTAGGTTCAATTTCGGTTTGATTTTCTTTGGTTTGGTTCATCTATCGATTTGGTTCAGATTTGTTTCAGTTTTGGTTTCGGTTTGGAAACTTCTCGTTTTGTTTAGTTTGACTTTCAGCAACTTGGGAGTTTGTCTTCGGCAATTCATCTTGGTTCAATTTGGTTTTCTTTAGTTCGGCTTGGCTCTCGATCATGTATTTTCTGCAGATGAGTACATTTGGATCTTTGGAAGATTTTTGGATTTGGTTTTGGTGTTTTGAAAATTTGTTCTCCTCAACTTGATGTCTTGGTTATTTCGGTAATTCGGTGACTCATTTTCAGCAATTTGGCAACTCATCTTGGGTAATTCGCATGAGCAATTCAACAAGTTCGGCATCAACAATTTGCACTTCGGTAGTTTTAGTACTTGGTTTTCAGTTTTTGTTGGGCAAACTCTCGATGTTCAAACCATCGCGAGTTTGAGGGGGGATGTTAGATATAATAGATTTATTATATTATTATAGAAATAATATTTAAAGTATTGAGTTCTAGTAGTATTTGGAGTTATAATTAGAATATGATTTGATTTTGTATGGTCTATATATAAGGAGACTCGGTCTTATGGATTTATGTAACTCATTTTGTAGTTCTTTAGAGTCAAAGGAGATTTACCTTTATAAATGTAACACCCAACATTCAATTTGATAAAAATTTACTTACTTCCTTCGAAGCTGTGATAGCACTTATTTCCAGCATAACTGGGTTTCCTTGCTCTAAAGCTTATTTGTCGCAATTCTTCCTTTGAGTGATCATCTGAACCATCATGATGAGGTGAGAAAGACGTCTTATAGGTAATTCCCCTCCCCATCCATGTCAGTCCAAAAGGAGGTGAGATAGGATAATCAAAGGTGGGCAGTATCAGAAGACATAGGTATACTCAAATATACATCCACCAGAGAGGACTTTAGGTAAAGGATTCAAAAGTAGATAAGTTAGGATGTACCCAAAATTCAGCTGCAAATTCTTCATATGAATACTAACCTTGAAAATTAAATGAGAAAGGAAATAAGACAAATATGTTTGGCATTGTTTGTAATAAGTTCCTGCACAGCTTTTAATGCAGATAATAATAATAATAATAGTTATTATTATTTTGTGAAATTTGATCTTTGCTGATTTCATAAGTAGTTTGTTTGTTTGTTTGTTTTTTTAAAAAAAAGCACAAATCAAGCTTTAGTGAAGCTAAAACTTGTGGCTCCTGTTTGCTTTGAAAGCAAAGAGCCACTTGTGATCTGTCTTTTTTCTCTCATGTGATGTTTTACGCAATTTTTGTCATTCTTGCCAAAATTATGTAACTCATTTTGTAGTTCTTTAGAGTCAAAGGAGATTTACCTTTATAAATGTAACACCCAACATTCAATTTGATAAAAATTTACTTACTTCCTTCGAAGCTGTGAAAGCACTTATTTCCAGCATAACTGGGTTTCCTTGCTCTAAAGCTTATTTGTCGCAATTCTTCCTTTGAGTGATCATCTGAACCATCATGATGAGGTGAGAAAGATGTCTTATAGGATAATCAAAGATGGGCAGTATCAGAAGACATAGGTATACTCAAATATACGTCCATCAGAGAGGACTTTAGGTAAAGGAGTCAAAGTAGATAAGTTAGGATGTACCCAAAATTCAGCTGCAAATTCTTCATATGAATACTAACCTTGAAAATTAAATGAGAAAGGAAATAAGACAAATATGTTTGGCATTGTTTGTAATAAGTGCCTGCACAGCTTTTAATGCAGATAATAATAATAATAATAGTTGTTATTATTTTGTGAAATTTGATCTTTGCTGATTTCATAAGTAGTTTGTTTGTTTGTTTGTTTTTTTTTTAAAAAAAAGCACAAATCAAGCTTTAGTGAAGCTAAAACTTGTGGCTCCTGTTTGCTTTGAAAGCAAAGAGCCACTTGTGATCTCCTAATTTCTCTTTTCTCTCTTATGTGATGTTTTACGCAATTTTTGTCATTCTTGCCAAAATTTGATTTCTTCTCTATATTTCTTGCCTCATTCCAACTACCTTTTAGAGATTTAACAATTTTCAGACTTCCTTGGTTCCTCCAATAAATTTATTTCAAATATTGGTATATCTTGATAAACGCTTATTTTTAAAATTGCCAAACACCTTCCTGTGAACTACTTTTGGTGACTTTTCATTAAAAGGATTTATCAATAAGCGAAAAAACACACGGAGACTCACATGGAAAGATGGCTGGAAACTGACGGGATGTATTCGCTGGATGCTATGGTTTCTAAATGCAGACACAAGTGTCCTGCTCGATGTTGGAGACAACATTTCTTCAAAATCCAGACATGAGGGTGTGGCTATATATTTGTGTTTTATTTAGTTTATATATATTTATCTTATATAAATTTATGTATTGTGTTGCTATTCATATATGAAAAGCCATAATGTACTAAACTGATCCTAAAAACTACTAGCTTTCTTTTCTTCTAAAAGGGGGCAGAATATTATTTCATTGTATACATTTCTTTTTGAAGTGAATACAATGATGGGAATACGATGAAGTGAATACAATGATGTTCTATACGTTTGCAAGAGTCAAGCACATTAATGGACACACAGGTTTTGTCTGTGCATGTCGGATGGACACACTAATGTTTGGTGGGAATAAGTGTCCTACACATCATTGCTTGGACGTTGATTAGTCTCTAATACTGCATATTTCATATCACATCTTCACATTTATTAATATTAAATTCTGCTGATAATACCTCTCTTGTGTGTTTCTAGGTCCATGGCATGAAATGAAGAAGACCCAAAATCACCATTTAATTAGTGATTAAAAGCCTACAAATATATACCCATTGACTTTGGGGAGCTGATTCGTTAAAACGAGGAGCCCAAAACCAGAAACTGGGACATCCAGCTGATAGGGGACCGATGCGACAGCGCGCAGCAGGCGGCACTGCGCGCGCCGCTCTAGCGTTTTGGGCCAGCGGTTGTCCCCTGGCCCCCTTTTCCCAGGTGCCTATAAATACCCTCTAGGGTTCTTTAGATGGGGAGATCCAGAGAGTAGTGTAGTTTCTTTCCATGTTGTAGTTTAGGATAGTTTAGTTTAGACTAGTTCTTCTTCTTCCTCTTTGTATTTTCTATTTCTTTTAGATCTTGTAATAGGAGAGTGATACATAGTTAGAAAGTAAGAGTGCTTATAATAGAAGGTGACAAGTTATGAAAGGTTCTCTCTTTACCTCTTTTTGTTTTCTTCTTTAACTCCTTTTACATGTTTAGCTAATTTTCTCTCATGGCAACAAACACAAACCACTAACTTGCTAACTTCTTACTTAATAATCCACATGAATCTAATAGCCTCTACTTGGCCTTGCTCTTGTAACTCTCTAACAAGCTAACATTACTTTACTGCATGCTTATTCTTATTTAGTTTTGATGGTTTAAGTGTAGTTTGCACTTGTTTGTTGAGTTTGAATGTGATGAGTTGACATACGGGTTATGCTTTGAAACGCTCTTGACCAAGGGCTAGTGATGGCCAAGGATACATGTGAAACAACTATCACTAAGAGGTTAGCATGATTAGTGGAGCTATTAGTAGTTAGTAGCCATGATTTTTCTTTTTTTTCACTTTGTTTTAAAAATATTTCAAAGACCACAAATATCTTATCTTCTATGTTTCTCACTTTGTGTTTCATTGTACTTCTCTTTTCTTTTCATTTTTTCAAACATTGAAGAACCGTTAATATACACGTGAACATTCCGGTAAAGTTTCTATCGCTTCCTCTCCTTGTGGGTTCGACCCGTTAGCCTCTATGCGATAACGGAAGTATCAAGGAATCCAAAGCACACACACTTTAAATCTTGATTTCAAAACATACACTTTTCGTGCGCGATTTTTCCCCGATCAAATTTTGGCGCCGTTGCCGAGAATGGGAACGGTTTGGTTTCACGTTTTTGTTAATTTTTCTTCTTTGTTTTTGGTGTGCAGGTCAAATTTTTTAGCATTGCAGAAGTCCACACTTGCTTTTGTGTGGTTGGGTAAATTCTTATATATTCTTATACTCTGCTGCTAATTTTTGTTTATATTACCTGTGCATTATAATAATTAAATTCTAAAATATAGGAATTGGATGCTTTAAAACGGTTTAGACATTTGCATCTAGGCACGTGTCAATTTTCATTTCAATATAGTATATTTTATTCTTCTGTTGTGATCTTGATGGAGGTGTACATATTGCATTGCATATAGTTAGGACAAACACGTGGGTGATTTACTCTCTTTATGTGTTCATTCTTATCTATATGCACACTTGCATGAATTAAACTTAAGGGTAAAAGCCAGAACAACATAAGGTGAGGAAGTCATTACCCTCCCCTAGCCCAAAATCACCTCCCCACTCACACAACCCAAGCCCAAATAAAATTTGCTAGACATTGGCCCCTAAGGACATCTCGGACTCATTTAAGAGATTGACTTAAGGGGAAACTTGTTAGAAGTTGACTCTTGTCAAATCGGTGTCTAAAATTGGGGATTGAGAGGCGAAACCTCGAAGAACAGTGGTTTGGCATAATTAGGACCGTTGCTCTGGCACCTATATCTCCCATTGATCTTGCCCCTACCTAGCCGATTAACTCATGGTCAGATTCTGACAATGTATCCCCGTGGACAGTCTAACCAGTTAGGAGTCTGGTAGGTCTAAGTCAACCCTTGTATAAACTTGTTTTCTTTTTCTTTGTTTGTTTGTTTGCTTGTTTTCTTTTTTATAAATTGTGAAATGGATTTTAACAATAATTTTTTCAATCATACTATGAATCCATATTTCACCCCGACCTTATTTGACGCGGATAACTCTGACCTGGCTATGTACAACATGAACCAACCATATATGACGAATTGGGATTATCCGACTCAATATGACCCATATCCTCAATCCCATGACTATAATTTTCAAAATAATTTTCACTCTTCACAGAGTTCATGGGATCACCTCCCTCGAGTCAAATTTTCAACCACCTTGTCCATAATTTTCATTCCCCGATTTGGATTCATACTCTCCTTTTCCTGTCCCACCAACTGAAAAAATCTAATTTGGAAAGGAGTATGGAAGTCATGCTTGAGTCCCAACGACAAATTCAAAATTTGCTCAATTCACAATCCTTCCTAAATCAAACGCCTTTTCTAGAACATCCAGTTGAAGAAGAATCTGAGCTAGAAAAGCGTTTGGAAGTCTTTTGTGAAAAAGTGCAACGATTTCAAAATATGTTGGACTCATCATCTCAACCAAATTTTCAAGAGTCCTACTCATCTTTTTCAGTCTCACCGATTCAAAATGAACAACCATCAATCCTGGACTTGAGTATAGAACCCTTGCGTGAGTCCGAGTAGCAATCGCAAAATCCGATGGACTCACAATTTCACTATAATTTCTAAAATCAACTTCCATACTCACCTTTTCAAGAAGAACCGATTGCAAAAAATATGAAAGACATGATTCAGACTCAAAATTCTTTTCCCGGCCTAGTAGTAGGTTAGACTCGATAATGAGGATTTGATCAATGAGAGCGAGGAAAGTCTTTCTTGTCAACCTTTGACCAATCCTTATATCCCTAACTCTACCAATTGGACCCAAGGATCATGCTATTTTGGAAACCAAGATTCAATTTCAGCAAACCTATTGAAACTTGACCAAACACCAAGGTTTGAAAATCACATTGATATTTTGGCAAGTTATCATTTTCTAAAAATTGAACTTAAGCTTGAAAGTGATCCTGAACCTCAAGTTGGTCATTCCATTTCACTTTTTGATTCAATAATGACTCCGGTATCTTTACCAGATTTTTTTCTCTATTCCGGAGTCAACATTGAATCCTGTACAAGTACACCGTGAAATAGAATCACCAATATCTTATGATCATATTTCATTGATGGGGAAAGTGTGTGAACATCAATTCTTGATTCAGACCCCATTTTTAACCAATTTCGACTCCCCCTTTTGAATCTCGACTTGATTTGAGTCAAATTCTCGAGTCGGCATTGGTTTTTATTCCTGTTCTATTTGAGTCCAACTTAATCATCTACCAAAATCACACTTCATTGTTGGACAAGGATGTTGAAGAAAATGACTCAGTAATTATTTTTAAAAATTGAAAATTAGATGGGGATAAATTTTTAAATAAGACCATTCACTCAATCATTCATTTACTGGGTCATATTAGAGAGGTCACTGATGGGTTTCTGCAAGATTCACGATATCTTTATTGGGTAGCAAAGCTTGGCCCAGTCAGACCACCACCGGAGCCACCACCATGAGGTAATTTTCCTTTCCTTTTCATTTGTTTCATGTATATACACATTCACGATGCATTGAGAACAATGCATGAGATAAGTGTGGGGGAGGGTTTACTAACATAGTTAGTTTTATATTTTCTTTCTTTTACACTTCTTTTTAGGAACTTTTTAAAAATTTTCTTTTGTATAGAAACTCTTTTCTTTTCTTTTTACAAAACTTTTTGAATTAAGAGAAATAGTTTTGATTATTTTTAAGAAAATTAAGATTATCTTAGGAATTAGGAAGACCTAAAATTATGAATTTTTAAACGAAGTCAAAATAATAGATCTTGTTAAAATTTTAGGATAAGAAAGTGAGATTCCAAAAAAATTTTGATCTTGAATTTTTTACCTTAGATTTATGCACTTCACACTTACACAATTTTTGGGATTGAAACAAAAACTGAAAATGTCATAATATATATATATTAAAAAATGAAATGATGATAAAACTACTTATTGAAGTTGGGTAATTATTCCTCAGGAAGCATGATTATTCAGACCTAAAACGGTTGACAAAAAATAAAATAATTCTCTTTAGTTTTGTGGCCTTATTTACTCGAGTCCTTAAATCTGAGGGATATTTTCTCATTTGGTGCCCTAAAACTATCTGGTTTGGGAGTCACCGGCTAAAGGCTCACTACCCGAGTAAGCTAGAAATCCTAAGAAACTAAGGGAAGAAAAAAAGAAAAAAGAAAAAAGAAAATATTAAATAAATGGCTTGAAAGTTAGAGTCGATATCTCAAAAATCTTCACAGGTCACAAAGTGCATATTTTTTCTAAGAGTTTTATGAAAGACCAAAGAATCAATTCAATTTTAAATTCTTACATTTAATTTATAACAAGATTTTGCATTTCGACTCAGTTTAAGGAAGAATAATTTCTGATTAACCTATGACCTTGGATTACTTATATTTTCACAAAAATATTTTAACACTTTTCTTTATTTCAAAATACGTTTTCAAAATACTAACATTTGATTTCTTTTGTTATGAATTTTGTGGGTGTAATTTGTTGAAAATCGTCAAGAGACAAAACTCCTCATCTAGGGAAAACCTAAAGGTTTAAAGGCTTGTTCCACATGCTCAGTGCAATCGTGTCATCTGCGAAAGTGGTATAATAATTTCCTTAGTTTTTTTTGTTTTGCTCGGGACGAGCAAAAGATAAGTGTGGGGTTGTGATTAGTCTCTGATACTGCATATTTTATACCACATCTTCATATTTATTTAATATTAAATTCTGCTAATAATACCTCTCTTGTGTTTCTAGGTACATAGTATGAAATGAAGAAGACCCAAAATCACCATTTAATTGGTGATTAAAAGCCTATAAATATAGTCATTCACTTTGGAGAGCTGATTCGTTAAAACCAGGGGCCCAAAATCAGAAACCGGGACATCCAATTTAAAGGAGATCGACGCGACAACGCGCAGCAGGCGGCGCTGCGCGCGCAGCGCCAGCGTTTTGGGCTAGAGGTTGTCCCTCTGGCACCCTTTCTCGTGGTGCCTATAAATACCTCCTAGGGTTCTTCAGGTGGGAGATTCAGAGAGTAGTGTAGTTTCTTTTCATATTGTAGTTTAGGGTAGTTTAGTTTAGATTAGTTCTTCTTCTTCCTCTTTGTATTTTCTATTTCTTTCATATCTTGTAATAGGAGAGAGAGTGATACATGATTGGAAAGTAAGAATGCTTGTAATAGAAGGTGACAAGTTATGAAAGATTCTCTTTTACTTCTCTTTGTTTTTTTCTCTAACTCCTTTTACATGTTTAGCTAATTTTCTCTCATGGCAACCAACTACTAACTACTAATTTGCTAACTCTTACTTGATAATCCACATGAATCTAATCGCATCTACTTGGCCTTGCTCTTGTAAGAGCCATTGATGGCTCATGATGATGGATCTAACACTCTAACATCCTAACTCTCTAACAAGCTAACATTACTTTACTCCATGCTTATTCTTGTTTAGTTTTGATGGTTTAAGTGTAGTTTGCACTTGTTTATTGAGTTTGGATGTGATGAGTTGACATATGAGTCATGTTTTGAAACGCTCTTGAACTAAGGACTAGTGATGACCAAGGATACATGTGAAGCAACTATCACTAAGAGGTAGCATGGTTAGTGGAGCTATTAGTAGTTAGTAGTCATGAGTTTTCTTTCTTTTTCACTTTGTTTTAGAAATATTTCAAAAACCACAAATATCTTATCTTCTATGTTTCTCACTTCTTTGTGTTTCATTGTACTTCTCTTTTCATTCTTTATTTTATTTTATTTTCATTCTTTCAAACATTGAAGAACCGTTAACATACACGTGAACATTTCGGTAAAGCTTCTATCGCTTACCGTACTTGTGGATTCGACCCGTTTAGCCTCTATGCGATAACGGAAGTATCGAGGAGCCAAAGAACACACACTTTAAATTTTGATTTCA
The DNA here is from genome assembly GCA_038442645.1 of Agave tequilana. Taxonomy (NCBI): domain Eukaryota; kingdom Viridiplantae; phylum Streptophyta; class Magnoliopsida; order Asparagales; family Asparagaceae; genus Agave; species Agave tequilana. The sequence goes on from JAVJIF010022833.1 coordinate 31,943, forward strand.
AAACATATACTTTTCGTGCGCGGTTTTCTCCCGATCAGACGTCCTTCAAGAGTTCCCTCCACTGAACTTGAAATCCTCCTATTGGTACCAAAACGGGTGTTTGGAGGATGGTTATTGTATTTGAAAGGAAAAATAGAAGAAGCGGCCCTCATTTATATGTCAGAATCCCCCCAGGAACAAGTGAATCTCGGTCAGCTAGGAACAACAAAAAGTATTGTAACCTTTTACCCTATCAACACCCCCTTTTAACGTAGAGTCAGTTGTGATTGTAGCAGCCGAGGTCCACAGACACACACTCTCTCTCTCTCTCTCTCTCTCTCTCTCTCTCTTTACCCCTCATCCATTTAATGAGCTTGACATTGCCGGTGTGTGTACACAGTGCTAAGTGTTTTCTCATTTCCTTCTTTAAAAAAATATTCCTTTTTATTGGGATTGAGGGTCCGGGAAGAGGGATTTATTTTTTCTTTGTTTTTTTTCCTTCCTTTTTGTGTGTTTTTGCGAAGGTTCATAAGGTCAAATTGTGATATGAGTTTATAACTCTTACAGTAGTTTGTGTATCTATTTTTGGATGTTTAAGGATGCTTGTGACTCCATGTCCTTATTCCAAGGTCTTCAAACTTTAAACCCTTCCGATGCGTGTCGGCACCTGAACTTGCTTTCCTGAATTTGTTATTGGACATGCCTCTTAGAATTGTATTTGTAATATTACCTTCAGTACGAGACGCTCTTATGTGTTAAAATTTAGTCGTGTTTATCCCTCTTCAGGTTGGTCACACCCTAGGCCACCACGGGTACTTGACCACCGCCTTTCTATTAGATTAGCTGGGCTCAAGACCATGCCTCTCACCCAAAATCGGGAGGTATTTACCTTTGGTTACAGTGGTTGGTTCTGATTCACCGAAACATTATTATGTGCTCCAATTTTCACCAGTTTTATCTCTAGGTTTGTATGTAGAGTGTAATGACTATTTAGTAGCACGTATACCTTCTTTGCCCAGTTGGCCTTGTGTTCTTTCTGCAAGAAATAGGAAATGGTGATGCTTGCAATGTTTTCTGTGACTTTCCATCTTCAAATTTTCTTGTTTGCACTGGTTCACAACTGCTCGGGGGAACAACTGATTCTAAGCAGGTTTGCTTTTCATGCAGTGCTACAAGCTAACTCGGGGTGAAGACTGAAGTTTAATGTTGCATATTTCAAGACAGTTCCCTTTGCAAGATCAGTTTCGAGCAAGCTCCGAGGTTGTAGCTGAGTGGTTATGCTACAGTGGTTTCAGATAAGGCAGCGTGCCAGATGCATAATTGTGGCAATCAGGTATGTGCACGTGACTTGAACCACTCACATTGTATTGAGTGCGGATGGACGTCGACTGAAAACTTAAAGTCTGTTTTGGATGTTTAACATATTTATATAATTCGTTTCAAGTTTCAAGTATATTTTGTTTGTGAAAACAAAATGCTTGAAGCCTAGCTCAAATGGTAATGTCGTGAAATTAAATATTGAAAGTCCAATGTTGAAGTCATAGTATCACTTCTCTCTCTCTCTCTCTCTCTCTCTCTCTCTCTCTCTCTCTCTTTGTTGTGCTAGCATTGCACAACAGGTTATAATAATTTAATTGCTATTATTGATGACTAATTTAGATAACAATAAGTAACAACAAATGTGGATAATTTAAAGTTTGCGGTAGATAAAGATAGTAATGAATCTAAATTATATTTTAGTTTGAAAACTGGCTCATATTGCATATTAAAGATGCTTAGGATGTTTTAACAATTTAGAGATTCTTATTATTAGTTTTAGGCCTAATGATTGCAATTATTAATTTAAAAATAAGATTAGTACTATTCTTTTTTTCATAACTAAATTTCAACAGATTTTATCAATTTTATCTCCGCATTTATGTGAGAAAATATGTTTTAATGTTAACGGCTATTACTATAAAACTTTAAATTCTTATCAAAATATTTCCTCCATGTTTGATGCACATGCACAAAATCTTGTCTCATTCATTACGCCCCAACTGAAAAAATTCTTATGTACGACATTGGTGATAGGTAGTTACAAGCTTGTATCTGTATTGTCTATGAAAATAGCTAGATAGAATTGTTGGGATTTGTGCGAACAAATAGTCCCACATCGGCTAGACATGGGGATTGTCTTGAGTATATAAAGATTTTGAGCTACTCCACCTAGAAGGCTAGTCTTTTGGGATGATGCCCTAAGTCCTTACAAATGGTATCAGAGTCAGGCCCCGACCTTAGTCGTGTGTGGGTGATGTTCGATCCCCCAGGGTGCGCAAAGGCGCGGGCCCCTAGCGGAAAGGCGCAGTAAAAATGCCCCTGTAAAACTGGATCTATAATAGATTAAGCCAGGATCCATAATAGATTGAGCCCTCAAGGGAAAAGTCCAAGATCTCTCTAGTGCTTCACATAAGGCGTAAAACTGGATCTATAATAGATTAAGCCAGGATCCATAATAGATTGAGCCCTCAAGGGAAAGTCCAAGATCTCTCCAGTGCTTCACATAAGGCGTGTATGAACAAATGCAGTGCGGGAAAGTAACCTTGATGAGCATATATATGTCTTCCAGGTGTAAAGATGAGCTTACTAGACTTTTTGTTAGGGGGATTGTTGGGATTTGTACAAACAAATAGAGTCCAACATCGGCTAGACATGTATATAAGGATTTGGGCTACTCCACCTATAAGGCTAGTCTTTTTGGATGGTGCCTTAAGTACTTATAAGAATTCCAATATTATTTCACCTTACCCAACTAGAGTGCCTAAGCGCCTTGTGTGTTCACAGAGAGAAGGGAATTTTGGTAGGGGATGGCTCTGGTGGGAAATAAAGGAAGGGTTATAACACACTGAGTTTTTATGGGAGGATCATTTCCCTGTTGACATTATGAAATTGGTCAGGATGGATCTTAAATGTCGTCGTTATTAGAAGATGAAACTGTTGCTCGCTCAGATACTGTGCCATGCTGTTTGATGATATTTGGTTTACTAAGACAATCGAAAAATGATACTTTGCCCGTTTGGAGATGAAGCTGCAGTTGCCGCAGCGAACTCAGCCCTTGACTCACCTGCACAAAGGGATACAGTTAAAGTTATCTTGGATCTTGTATGTACTGTTGAGCTAAGATTTAACTCATATGAACAACTGTATACCAAGTCTTGAAACTAATTGTGCTTCTTTCTTCATGGATAGCTAATATCCTTGTACTGTCCCATGTAAGCATTCAAGCAGTTAGCCTCAAATGCTCCACACTCATCACAAAGAGAGAACAAACCAACCGAACAACAAATATTATCATTATAACATTAGTCCTGTAGCAAGCATTTGCCCGAATCAAGCCAAGATTTTCTGTACTTAATCAATGATTACCAGTCAAACTGATGGTTTATCAGCACACTTTACATGGCATCAGAAGTCAAACAAAGTGTTACTTTTAACGAAATCACAACACAACCCACAGAAATATCTGCCAGGATTCTGTTTGCATAAAAAAGAACATGATCTTAATCAAGCATTATTATGTTCACAAAGGTTATTCCTCTGCAGTTCACTTGCTAGCCCTGATGTGTTGCTTAGCACTTAAAATCCTTCTGCTCATAACAACAAATAGTGATTCATATTAAATTATAGCTAAACAGTTAGAAAGATGCAAATAATAAGCCAACCTCAAGAGAAGCAAGGAGATGAGATTTGATGCAAGAGGTTTAGTTATCTGCAAGAAACATGTTCTCGCTTGAACTTAATACAGTAGTATCTTGCTGCTACTATTTGTACATGTTTTGATACGAAATCCAGTAATTTTCCCAATAGAAAGAGTATTGCTTGGCCTTCTGCACATCCGGTAAAATCCAAAATTAAAAAAAGCATTAATCCAAAACAAAGAAATTGCTAACCAAGAGCCTTGTCGCACATTGTTATACCAAATGAGTGCTCATCCCAAAAGAGTGTCATTATACAGTCAAATAACTTAAGAACACTGGAAGGTGCTTGCTGTTACCTATCAGAATGAGTCGAGTTCCTGGCAGGTTGATGGCCAGCTACTATCTCTGTTTCCCCTCAATCATCAGCTTTCTTCAGAGATTGCTTTTTAACTGCAGCATTTAACCTAGGTATACCAAATGATTAGAGTTCTTCAAGGACATTATGCTTAGTTTTTAAACTCAGGATCATAATCACGACTGATAGCGATACAATTAAGAGTAAAACAAGAGGAATTGCAAAACTGGAAAAGGGAAAAAAGTCAGGAAAAAGAAGGAAAAAAGAACATGATTCCTTAGGTAGAATATAGTATTAAGGGCGATTAGAGACAGAAACAGAAACACAGAATTATAATCATTCCAGAATAGTTAGAAATCATTGTAGCTACAAGCAATCATAATCTGTGAAGAAAAGAAAATAACAGCAACAACTTTTATAAACAAGTGCAGGAGAATACTGAAATTCTACTAAACTTACTTTGATTTGGTCATGTAGACTTTCACATCTTCCACCACTTCAATGAATGCATGAATAGCTATTTTCTTTACCTGACTCATGTCCAGCATGTTGAAACAACTAAAAAGAATTGTAAACAGTCGAAATGATAACTAGTTATCAGAGAATGTAGAAGAATATAAGACAGTTCTTCCAGAAAAAAATGAGCATTTTGATCCTATGAAGTTGGAAAAAGTGAGCAGCAAGGGAAAATACTATTTCCACCTCTAATTTGTCTTTTTTGGTGTTGTGCCTAGAGGGAGTCTACAAAATTTGGTCGCACATCTTGAACTTGTGATCTTGTCACAAATCACGTGTCTTAGAAACTCTCCACAACTTCCTCATCTATGAAAAGGTGCTGGAATAAACATAGCTCAAAGCAATAAGTAGAATCGTACAACAACAATAACAACAACAACAATATTGATAGAAATAGAATTTCAATATCAAAATCATTCAAGAAATACACATAAAAAAATTATAATTTTCATGAAGTAGAGAAATGATCAATAGCAGAAGAATTCAACATCAAAGACATCCAAAAAACATAAACAAAATTTAACTTTCTTGAAGACAGAGAAATGATCAGTAGGAGAAGAATGTGGTGGTGATGATGGTGATGATGATAATAATCATATCAGCAATTTTGACACAAAAAGGAACCTACAACTTCTTAGAAAAGCACAAGAGGTCCAGCTATTCAAAATGAAAACTGAACCCAAGGTGATTCATCCTGAAAATTATATACTGTGAAAATACAAAATTAAGAGCTAAAATGGATACAAATGCAAAAAACTACAAACGAGCTGTAAATTACTAAAAGCTAGGAGTTAGAACTATCAAAATTGTATAAAGGAATATAAAAAGATAATGAAACGGGTCACAAAACAGATAAATAAAGCTACATCTAGATTAGGATCTACAAGTTATGTTACAATATTGCACAATTAAAATCAACAAGTTCTTAGATCTCAGTAGAATAAAATATGTTCATAATAGGAGTGAGGAACAGAAGAAGATTCATAAAGAAAAAACATAAGAAGTAAACCTATACTATAAAAATATATACAATAGGAAATGTGGAATTGTAATGGCACAAATAGAGTAAAAATTGATTTAATCAATAAACTTGACTTCAAGATAGCATATAAATCAAGTACAAATAAAACATGAGTCAGATATTTAAAGGAATGAGAATGCAGAACAATATTCCTCATAGAGCATTATCAGATTATGAAAAAGCCTTCCAACCATGGTGATCAATGATTAAAGCATATAAGATCGGCTCAGGTCACTAAATATTTTCAATCCTTAGCATTTGTAGCATAGTTGAGAGACATTGTGGCTGCAAGAAGAGCATTGCTAAGATTTATATTTTTCCGTAATTTCCAGCATGTCATCAAACCATGTTCTGAGAGATTCGTTGGTCACTGTTCCAATTTGGGTCAGATTTCCCTCATTGCATCTAAAGTTATGGTCTACACCTATACAAAGTTATCCAGCCTTCTGGGGGTTCCTTTTTCATGGATAGTCTTGCAGCTTCTGGGAATGTATAGCTTATGCAAGATGTTTCGTTGAAATATCAGTTGCTACAAAGTTACCTATCAGTGTGCATAGAAACAGGAGGAGGCTTGCTGGATGTTGAAGTAGAATATGAATGGATCCCCTCTTCATGTTCAAAGTGCTTGTGTACTGGACAAGTGGATAGAAAATGTCCAACAGAAGAGGTTTGGCTTCCAAAGAAGACTAGTAAGGAGTTTGAGTCTGTTGTGCAGAATAAGAATGCTGAAAATCATGTTCAGGAAATCAAGCAGAAGCAGTGGTACATGAGGATGCGAAGGGCAATGAAGATTCAAGCATATCAGCTGACACAACACAGGGTCCCTTGGCTAAACAGACTACAAATATCATGCAGTCCTTAACTCCAATTGATAGTCATGTTGAGGTAGAAGTCACCTCAAAGAAGCAGCTGCTACTGATGACATTCTGCAATCTTATGGGCAGCTGCTATTGATGCCATTCTGCAATCTTACGGAGTTAATGCTATGGAAAAGGATCTAAATTTTGTTGATACAGGCATCTCTTCTGATTCAGAGGCTAAATCTTATCCTGAAATGCGTGTATCAGATGCATCATCCCAACCTGTGACAGAAGTAGAATCTGTACATGAAGCAGTTGGTAATGCTGAGAAGACAACTACTGAGTAAGTTATGGCATCTATGCTCCCTCCAGAGAATTAACTTATTAGTGAGGACACAAGTCCTGATAATGATGAGTCATACTTAATTTCCAATTCCTCAAGAGAAACCTGAATGGCAAGTAGAGAAGGAAGATGCAGACAAGAAAAGTTAAAGAAAGGAACGCAAAAGTGCGCTCCTGCAGGCCCCAGGAGAAACATTAGAAGTAGCAAGGCTGTATCTGACAATTAAATATCTCATCTTGTTTGGAACGTTAAACATGAAGGTTAGAAGTGTGATGTTAAGTCTCATATCTCCTCACGCGGCCCTGGTATTGTTGGTCTTGTTAAGACCAAATTAAAGCCTGTCAAAGCTTCAAGAATCTGTAAGTGTATCCCCTCATGGTCTTTTGCAATAACTACAGTTGTTCAAATCGGGGCAGAATATGGTTGTGGTGGAAATCAGATTGTTGGACTCCTAACGTTCTCAATGTCACACATCAGCAAGTTACAGTCTCTTTAGTTAATGCAGGGGCCCTCTTCTTTGTTTTATCTTTTATCTATTTTATATGGTGAAAACTGTTGCATCGGCGAGGATGTAACTTTGAAATTGTGGTGAAGATTTTTCGCCACGAACTATTAGACGGTCGATCCATACCTCAAGCGAGATAATTAGTAGAGTGAAATTTGCGAGTATGAGAAAAAAATGTCAACACAGACAAAGAGACAAAAGATTTTTACGTGAAAACTCGAACCGGGAAAAACTATAGGGAGGAAGAGGAAAATTCACTATGATTGTCGAGTTTACAAAAACTGTCGGAATTGGATGTGTATCCTGAGTTTGAATTGAGTGGAAGGGCTAGATCCCTTTTCTCGCTGGAGGAGAGGGTCTATTTGTACTGAACTGTTGATAGTGAAGGAAAGTTGACGAGGTTTCTCCATGATCTCTATGTGCGAGTTTGTTGTAACGACGTTGATTATGGGCGCTAGACTGCTGGAATCGCATGCAGGAATCTCTTCATTGTCCATAATTGTCTGCCTTGAATGCATGGGCATTTCAACATGGGAGGGCGGACTAACGTGATTACAGGCGAAGATCTCGGTAGTCGTTACTTGAAACTTCTGGTATGTGGTAAAGTTGGGACTTTTGGACTATAGATACTCTAGAGGATGATGTCTTCAGAACGGGAGGTAACTCCGGATGAGGCAGAGCCTTTTGGGATGGAAATGTTACCAGGATGTGATGGAACTCTGGGAGGATCTGGACCAGCAGAGGCTATTAAATGAGTTGGACGATGTGGTCACCTTGAATGGGGTGAATAGTGACACGTGTAGACATCTTGAAGAGTGGTTAATTTTTGACCACTACAGATGCCCCTTGCTCTTTTGCTTATCGGAGCTTGTAGGAGAAAATTCAGAAGAGCAGAGTTGGTAAAGATTCTTGAATGCCTTGAATTCTTCTTGATGTTGGTAAAGAAAAGGATCTAATCCATTAATGCAAATCTTTTAGATTTTACTTAGAGATTGTGTGGCTAGATGACAACTGGCATGTCAATCGATTAGATTTATTTGAAATTCGTGACTGGCGTCTTTTCGAATCCTGGCGTCATAATGACTGATATCATGTGGCAGAGGCGGTTGATATCCTGCCTATTCGGTTGACTGAGAATCTTAGGATGTGACTGACTTTTTCTGGGATTAGAGATTTGAATTAGAGACGCTTCGACTCCTCCTCCATCTATAAATATGATAGAGCCCTACGTTGAAATTGCTTATCTTCTTCTGTAAATAATCCTTGCTTTCAAACTCTTTACTCTGGTGGGTTGCCATGTCTTTTTTCCTCATCCGGTAGAGGAAAGAGAGGGAGATGATGGAGATGGTGGAAATGGTTGTCGGGGTGTTGCTGTTAGAGAATCTGGTTGGATCATCTGTATTTCTTTTCAAAAAGTAAACACAAAACTATAATGGAACTGGTATTACTCTTGTTAGATGTAATCAAGTGTGTATTTGAAAGGATATATTCGGAATGGAATGACTTGGAATAAATAAATATATGTATACTTCTTTGAGAATGGTTTGGTAAGTTTGCAGCGTTGTTCCCAAGTGAAGTAGTCTCATCAGTGATATCTACAAATTTTTAGCCTTCGAGTGGGGAAAATCTCAGCAGTGGAGTTGGATTTACTGTGCTTTCATGTGGTGGTGTAACCCATCAATGGAGCTGTGAACATGAGACACTGAGAGGAAAAAATTCCTACAGCAGAGTTGGGCCTCTGAATAAGGGAAATCCCAGCAGCTGAATGTGAAATTTCGTAGGGCTTCAAGTGGGGAAAGTCCCACAGCGGAGGGGTAATGCACATACAAGCATGCAATAATACAACTTGAATTAAATGTTAGATGTAATATTATAATATAATGAAAGACGAAGAATAAATTGATTGGGCCGATAGGACTATTTATGCTTACCTTTTAATCACGTGAAACTAGTACGTTGAGGGGATAACCCAAATAAGAAAAACCCTCATGTGTATATCATGTGTCTCGTGCGGTAGGTCAAACATACAAAACCATGTCGTCCCGAGATGAGTAACACATGCACACATAATTCACAAAAGTGGTACACAGATAATACCTGTGCGGAGTGTGCCTCTTCGATATGTTCGATTTTTCTAGTTTCTAATTACATGAAACTAGTAAGTCGATGGGATAATCTAAACAAAGAAACCCTCATGTATATGCCTTATGTTTCATGCAATTAGCTAACGCCCCGATCCCGGGGGTATGGAGATGTTACTGTGACGTATATACATATATCAGAAATACCCTCACATATATGCTAAGCATCAGTACATGCAAGAATCAGAGTATGAAAGTACGTGGTGCATTATACATTCCAACATATGAGTATAATTATAAAGTTATCACAGGATGTGATTACAAGAATATTACATCACCGATAGGCGCATTTGCGAGAATACAATAGGATATACAATTATGAACAGTATAAAATACTCACGAGTTACAAAAGAAAAACTCAGGAGACGAGTAGGGGGCCTGTAAGGATAGGGATCTGGTCTGTCGAAGATCCATGTTACCACTGCGCATCTCTGATCAGCAATATGGAGAATTCAAAAGCTCCAAGCTCTGGGATTTGAGTATGTAGGTCTAAGGGAGTCAGAACTCTCCAACGAGTGGTGTAATGAATGCCAAGTGGCGTGCATAGATTAGCACACATGTATCGATAAATTCTTATCTAAGAGCATGTATTGAATATCGTGTCGTGAGCATAGACATGCAGGAGCATGTAAGGAGGTAGCAAGTAAAACCAGTTATATAAGTCCAAAATACCGATCCATGAGTTAGTGCGTCGAAGGAATAATCCAAATAAGGAAACTCTCATATATATATATATATATATATATATATATATATATATATATATATATATATATATATATATATATATATGTATATGTCCCTTATATATCTCATGTCACTGTATCCTGAGTTCATATAACCTGAGTTGTCTTCTAAACTAAGAAAACAACATAAAAACTGATAAAACCGAAAATACTAAATACAAACAAAACCATCTGTACAAGCTCAGATTACGGATTCATGACACTAGTACGTTGAAGGAATAATCCAAATAAGGAAACCCTCGTTATAATCCCATGTCACCGAAATCCGAGTGTATACAACATGGATTCCAAAACAATACAATGAATTATTGATTAGCATCTTATTATTATTACTCGTCCTACCCATATATCTAGGTATGAGCCTAGCATCCCAACACACATACATTCATCTATGAGTAAGCCGAGTTTGTTATTGAAAACTGATGATGTGACTAATGTGTTATGTTTACAATGGGCCCCGTACATACCCGAGACCACAACCCAGGTTGTTCTGGAGCTGACCCGAAACCTGTCGCTAGGCAAACAGGAGGTGGGTCTTATATTATGCCCATTCAGGAATATAACAGGAGGTAGGTCCTCAGGTAGATCGGGAAGCTAAAGTTACACAACATATTTAATACCACTGTAAACATATTCACCACTTGAAATCTATCAGTTTCCACTTACCCGGTATAAGTTGTCCATTTTATAATTTATTATTATGTAATTATCATATTTATGAGAATAACAGGAGCAGGATAGGTTCAGGAGTTACAGAGTACATAAGTACAAGAAATACAGGTTACTGTATATATAATACAGGATAACAGGGAAGATTCCCGAAATATTATAATCACAAGGCAATCAGTAATGTGTCAGGTGGCAAGTGATAAGCGATATCAAACAGGTGTCAGGTGATAACAAGCAAGAGTCAAGTGATAGAATACATGAGTCAGGGGTCAAGTAATAGCATGGTGGATATCAATACCATATATCTCAATACAGAAAAACAGTTCTGATACAGGGGATTTGTGTGAAAACAAGAAAATGATATAGTTTTGGAAAACATTATAAGTACAGATTTCAAATTCTTCACAACCATCAAGGAAAGGATAATAGTAAAATTATCAAGTAGATAGGCAGATATGCAAGCAAGCGTACATTCAAGCGAAGCTAAATAAGCTGGAGCGAAGCTAATGTATAGCACTAGACGCCATTACGTTCGGCGGGGTTACCACTCGCGGCACGGCTAAACGCATACGATTGAGCGAGCGTATGAACGCTCTTATGCCGCGTGTGGCAAAGCCACGCTCATGATGTAACTATGCTCGAACAAAGTTAGCGGTAAAGCGTTGAGCGCTAGGTCCGCCTACCAGGCGTAGCTAAAAGGCCTGACGGTCTGAACGCAGTCCTCTTTCGAGGATGTGGGTGAAAACCCGAAGGGCTGAAGGGCTGGAATGCCAAGTATGTACCTTCAGAAGTGTTAGTACCAAACACATGCGTGTAAATACAGTAATAACTAGTTATCGGTAGAGTAGTGAAGCTTGAGGCTGAGCAAGACAGGAAAAAGGTAAGCGAACAATCAAGCGGGGCTAAGTGAGCTGGAGCGAAGCTAACGCACAACGCTTAGCACTATCAACTCAGTGTAGTTATCGCTCGTGGTGAAATCACGATAACGTACAACAATTTCTCGCGGTGTAACTATACTCGGACGAAATTAGCAACAGGCTCACTTACCAGGCGAAGCATGAGAGCCTGTAGGCTGAACGCAACTCGAAGGTTGGGTATAGAAAGCCCGAGGCTGGTCGCAGCCCGAAGGCTGGGTATAGTACCTGCACGAGATGTTGTACCACATGAGCACCCATATCAACGTGAGAATTACTAAACTACCGTGGAGTGGAGAAGCCCGGAGGCTGAGTGGGCCAGAAGGCCGAGTAGAGAGCGTGGAGGCAAAATCACCACACATGATATAAGGCAATATTAAGTCACATCACAGCAGTATATGAGTACAGGTGTTAACTATATTACTACATGCATTTGTCGCATCGATACAATATATCACACTGCTACAATACCCATGTCCATAGTATACCACCCACACTGGTACAAACATAACCACAACATCGATACAAATACACCAGTAACATATAAAGTCTCAGAAATTGCACAAATTACACGAATACAATACAATCACCCGTCGAAGCGGGAAAACCTAGAAAAGGCGAGAACACTCGCCTAAAAGTCTTCAGAAAATTGCCTTAAATTTGGAATCCCAGAAACTCGGGCATGTGCACCATTATATATTAAAATATATAATATATGAGAGAGAAGTTAGAGAGAGAAAGAGAGCTAGAGAGGAAAGAGCGAACAAAATTAGAGAAAGAGAGCACATGAGAGAGAGAAACAAAGAGAAGGGAGGGCGCACAGCTTACGGCTGAGAGAGAGACATATGAGAGAGAGAGAGAGGAAATTAACCTAGAGAGAGAACAGGAGAAAAAGAAGATAAAGGGAAAAGAAAGAGGGGGAAGTTGGTGGCCGGTAGGGGCCGGCCAGTTGGTGCCAGCTGCCAAAGGCCGGCTGGCGTCGCCGACCAATAGGGCCCAACAGCGCTGGGCCCCTGGTGGAGGGCGACGGTCAGAACCCAGGAAGAGAGGGAGGAGTGTGGGGAGGTGATGAGATGGTGGTAGTGTAGATGTTGAAGATGGTGGTGGGATGGGTGGTGATTTTGTTGGCCCAAGGTTACAATCACCCGTTTTAGTGTGTTTTGATGATCACAAAACATATATAGTTATTTGTACTAATCATGTTTGTTGTTTCAGTGTGTTTCAGGGTTCTAATGATTCTAGGAGCATTCTTCCCTAAAGGAAGATGTTTTTGACTCAAGTCACCTCATTTCGGGCTCAAGTATCAAGCTTTGCAAGATCACATATGGAGAAGCCCACTTGAAGACCTTGTAGTCAATTAGAACCAATATAAGAAATAGTTTGTTAAAGTTTGAGGTTGTAGAATATTGGCTCTAGCACACACGCACACACATTTTTTTTCAAAAATACAGTTTTTAGTTTTGTTGTTTTGTTTAAAGTTCATGCCTCGGTCTCTATACATGATTCAATGTTTACAAATTTTATATCTTGTTTATATCATGTATTTCTATCTTTCCAGCATGATACTTAGTAAAATTTTCTTACAAAAATTATTCTGAAAATTTTCAAAGTCCAAAAATGCCTCTCTATTTTCTGTTTCAGGCTGGACCGGCCGACCGCACCGGTCGACCGGATCCTGTGTCAGGACGTGCACGCTTGTGCACGTCCGACGACCGACCGACCGGGCGACCGGCAGAAAACAGATTGCTCACTGTTTTTTTGTCGGTCGGCCGAACGGTCGACCGACCAAAAGTTTCTGCTCTCTATTTTTGTCGGGTGGCCGACTGGTCGACCGAGCCCCTTCGGCTATATGCCAACGGCTCTTTCAGTCGACCGGCCGGTTGACCGATAGACTGTCAGGAGCCCCAACGGCTCTTTCCTCTTTGGTGATTTTCTGAAAAACTGTTTTGGTTACTTTTTGTTTGGCAGAGTTTTCTGATCTTTTGGGGACTAATTTTGGACCATATAAACTTAATTAAATCTTGTTTTAATCCCCTCCTCTCCCTATAAATAGTGAGGGTTGGTCTCTTGCTAGAACACCAAGAAAAATCCCTAGTTTACAAGTTTTCAAAAGAAAGAAAAAGTTTCAAAGCCTCAATTCTCTCTTGCATTCTTGGCTATTGGTTTTCAGTTGTGTTCTCAAGCAAGTTTCATCTACAACTGAGTTTGCTTTTCTCACTACACTTCTAGAGCCAAAATTCCCGTCCTCATTCTATAAGGAAGTTGTAAAGAGAGAGTTTGTAAGAAGTTTGTGATCCTTTTGGTGATCACTTGGCTACTTGTTCCTTCTTCTTGTTCTTGTTGAGATACCTCTTCGGTAGAGGTTTGTAAGTGGTGGAGTTCGGTACTCCGGTCTTCGGTAGACCTTGTAAAGTCCTCGGTGGATAGTGGAACCCTTCACGGCGGTGAAGGCGGAGAGTAGAGCGGTGGCTCGAACCTCGAAACAAATACTTTGTGTTTGCGATTGATTTTCTCTTTGCTCTCTATTGCTCTTACCTTCTTACTTGTGTTATTGCTATTCTTTCATACCTTGTGATATATCTTGTGTGCATTTCATAATTGCTTCAAATTCATTTCTTGTTACATTGTCGATCATTACTCATACAACAAGATTGCAATACACACCTCAAACTCATATTTAGAGGAATCACGAGGAAGGAGTTCAGAGCCCTTCACCGGATATTCGGCTCTTAGTCTTGTTTTGGGAGATCGTTGCATCATTCATTCATACTTGTTTTAAAGAGATTGTTAGATTAGCATTTATACCTATTCACCCCCCTCTAGGTGTTTTCAATTGGTATCAGAGCTTAGGTCTCTAGGCTCTTGGCTTAACAACCTTAGAGAGATCCTTTATTTGCTAATCACCTCATTCATACTCTTTCACTTAGTAAAAATGGCCGATGGAATTAAGACCCCCCCAAAGTTTGATGGCCTTAACTTTCCCATATGGAAGATTAAGATGACCGTTTTCTTGCAATCCCTAGGAAGCCGGGTTGCAAAGGCGGTGACCAAACCATTTAGTGCACCCACCGGTGATGAGTCCACTTGGTCCGAAATTGAGACCAAAGAATTTGATGCTAACTCTAGGGCACACTATGCATTACTTCAAGCACTTAATGATGATGATATTGCTAGAGTAATACATTGTAAATCCGCATTTGAAATTTGGTCACATTTGCTTGTTACACATGAGGGGACCTCACAAGTGAAGAGGGCTAAGATAGACCTTCAGTCCCAATATGAGAATTTTTCTATGAATGAAAATGAAACCATAGATGATATGGTTACTAGATTTACCAAGATTACTAATGGAGTTTCTTCTCTAGGTGATGGTATTGACAATGACCAAAGAGTAAGGAAGATCATCCGGCTCTTCCTCCTTCATGGGAAGTCAAAGCAACTACCTTGAAGGAACTCAACGACAAGGAGGAGATGGAGCTTATAGGTCTCATTGGGAACCTCAAGACCCATGAGATGGAAAGAAAAGCAAGAGAAGAAATGACTCCCTCCAAGAAGAAAGCTATTGCCTTCAAAAGTCAATCCTCATACTCCTACGAAGACGATGAAGAAGAAGATGACGAAGAGCTCTCACTTCTTGTTAAGAACGTTCGGAGGATATATAACAAGGCAAAGTTCCAAGGTAGAAGGAGATGGGAAGGAGGCAACGAAGAGAAGAAAATTATTTATTTCAATTGCCAAAGACCGGGTCACATTGTTGCGGAGTGTCCGGATAAAGTCAAGCTTTCCACCTCCAAGAAGCCTTACAAGAAGAAAGCATTAAAGGCTACATGAGATTCCGAGAGTGAATTCGAGGAAGAAGTTGACACCGCCAATATGTGCTTCATGGCTAATGAAGGCACAAACAAGGTAACCTCTTCCACCTCTTTTGATGATGAGCTTTCCATGGATGAATTAGGAGAAGCATTTGTAGAACTCTCACATAACTATGTTGTTCTTAAGAAAAAGTATTTAAATATGAAAAAGGAAAATGAGTCTCTTAATCATCATGTTTTTACTCTTACTAAAGAAAAGATGAATTATCTTCTACTTTAGTTTTCACCCAAAAGATTTTGATAACTATAAGATTTCTTGCAAGGGTAAGTTTCCACAAGTTAATGAAAATGAGATTTCCATGCTTAAAGAGAAAATTGACTCATTAGGAGTAGTTTTGAAAAAGTGTGAATTTGATAAGAATAGACTTGAGGTATGTTTCCTAAGAAACAAGCCTCTAAGAAACAATCTCATGCTCATGCTCATGCTTATGCTCATGTTCATACCTCACAACCTTTACATCATGCCAAACCTCCCAAACATGCTCACACTTCACACACACATCATGCATTCATGTATGGTAAAGTGTTTTCATGTTCATATTGTGGCTGTAAAGGTCACTTAGTTAAGTTTTGCTATGATAGACTTAATGCATCTCATCATAATGTTTGGGTTCGAAACACTAACTTTCAAGGACCCAAGAAAATTTTGGTACCAAAGTCAATGAATTTGCTAAATGATGTAGGTACTTTCCAAGGCGCAACGACGTAAAGGGTTGTGGTATCTTGATAGTGGTTGCTCAAGACACATGACTTGGGATATCAACAACTTTGTAACCCTATCAAGATACCATGAAGGTGGCACCGTCACCTTCGGAGATGATGCCAAGGGTAAAATAATCGGTATTGGTAATGTTAAACTTGGTACATCCCCTTTAATAGAAAATGTTGTTTTAGTTGATGGACTCAAGCATAATCTCTTGAGTATTAGTCAACTTTGTGATAAAGGTTTTGATGTTGTTTTTGATAACATAGCTTGTAGAGTTTTTGATAGACAATCTAACACATATATATTTCCGATTTTCGTGAAAGCAATATGTACATGATTGATTTGTCTAATATGTCTTGCAATATCACTTGTTTGAAAGCCCTCGATGATGACTCTTGGTTGTGGCATAGAAGATTAGGCCACATTTCTTTTGACCATCTATTTAGGTTAAACAACAAGAAAATGGTGAAGGGTATTCCTTGCTTGAACTTTGAAAAGGACCGCGTTTGTGATGCGTGCCAACTTGGAAAACAAACCAAGTCCTCTTTCAAGTCAATTAAGGATATCATGACATCACGTCCCTTGGAGTTGATCCATATGGATTTGTTTGGTCCTACTCAAACCAAAAGTCTAAGTGGGAATCGTTTTGCATTTGTTTTGGTTGATGATTTTTCGCGTTTTACATGAGTTTTCTTTTTAGAGCACAAAAATCAAGCCTTTTCATATTTTCAAGCCTTTAAGAAAAGAGTTGAAAAGGAAAAAGATTCTTCAATTTTAAGAATAAAAAGTGATAGAGGTGGTGAATTCATTAACCTACCCTTTATTACTTTTTGTGAAGAACATGGAATTAAGCATGAACTATCTTGTCCTAGAATTCCACAACAAAATGGAGTAGTTGAACAGAAAAATCGAACATTACAAGAGATGGCTAGGACAATGATTAGTGAATATGGTCTCCCACATTATTTGTGGGCCGAGGCCGTTAATACATCTTGCTATATATCAAATCGTGTTTTCTTATACAAAAATACTTCAAAAACATCTTTTGAGATTTATTTTTCTAGAAAGCCAAATGTTTCATACTTTAAAGTTTTTGGATGCAAATGTTTTGTTTTAAATACAAAAGACAATTTGGGAAAATTTGATGCTAGGTCTTATGAAGCAATCTTTGTAGGTTACTCAAATACTAGTAAAGCTTATAGAGTTTTCAATAAGTCATCCTTAACTATTGAAGAGTCTATACATGTAAAATTTGAGGAATCTAATGTGTTTGTTAAGAATGTTGTAGAAATAGATTCTTTGCATGAAGACATGGAGAAAGTCACTTTGAAGGATTCACCTACTATTGAAGACATGCCAAAGGATGATGAAGGAAGTGCAACTAAGGATCAAGAGGCTCAAGGTAATGAAATTCAAAGAATTGAAGTGGAGCCTACTCAACAACTTCCAAAGGATTGGAGATACAATCCACATCATCCCAAGGACCTTGTTTTAGGTGAAGTATCTCAAGGGGTAACTACTCGTTCTCAACTTCATGATTTTTGTGGACACTATGCTTTTATTTCTCATGTTGAACCCAAAAGCGTCCTCGAAGCGGAGGCCGACTCATATTGTTTGCTAGCCATGCAAGAGGAACTCAATCAATTTGAGCGCAACCAAGTTTGGCACCTTGTTCCTAGGCCCCACGATAGACCAACAATTGGTACTAAGTGGATCTTTAAGAACAAGTTGGATGAGTCGGGTAACGTTGTTAGGAATAAAGCTAGGTTAGTTGCCCAAGGTTACACTCAAATCGAAGGTATCGATTTTGATGAAACCTTTGCACCCGTAGCACGGCTTGAAGCCATACGGATGACACTTGCATTTGCTTCATATAAGATTTTAAGCTTTTTCAAATGGATGTTAAAAGTGCTTTGTTAAATGGATTTATTGAAGAGGAGGTGTATGTTGAACACCCCCCGGGTTTGTTGATCTTACACATCCGGATTTTGTTTTCAAATTTGACAAAGCTCTTTATGGTTTAAAACAAGCCCCTAGGGCTTGGTATGAAAGGCTTTCTTCATTTCTAATTTCAAATGGTTTTAAGAAAGGAAAAATTGATACAACTTTGTTTACAAAACATGTAGAAAATGATATTCTTATTGTGCAAATTTATGTGGATGATATCATTTTTGGTTCTACTAATGAAACCCTTTGCCAAGTTTTTGAATCATGCATGAAGGAAGAATTCGAAATGTCTATGATGGGTGAGCTCAACTATTTCCTTGGTCTCCAAATCAAGCAAAGAAAGGATGGGATCTTCATCAATCAAGCCAAGTACACAAAGGAAGTTATCAAGAGATTTGGACTTGAAGGAGTTAGAACTAGTAAAACTCCCATGGCAACAACCACCAAGCTTGACAAGGATGAACAAGGTAAAAGTGTAGACATTAAGCTTTATCGTAGCATGATTGGTAGTTTATTGTATTTGACGGCTAGTAGGCCGGATATTATGTTTTGTGTATGTCTTTGTGCTCGTTTTCAATCATGTCCTAAGGAGTCTCATTTAGTAGCGGTAAAACGCATTATTAGATACCTTAAGGGCACAATTGAAATGGGTTTGTGGTATCCGAAAACCGGACTATTTGAAATGAAGTATTTTTCGGATACCGACTATGCGGGTTGTAGGGTAGATAGGAAGAGTACAAGTGGAACATGTCAATTTCTTGGTAATTATCTTGTTTCTTGGTCTTCTAAAAAGCAAAATTCGGTAGCCCTTTCAACCGCCGAGGCGGAGTATGTTGCAGCCGGAGCTTATTGTGCACAAGTTCTTTGGATGAAACATACTCTCCTTGACTATGATTTGCATTTTGATCATATTAAAATATTTTGTGATAATACTAGCACTATTCATATGACTAAAAAAGCAAATCAACATAGTAAAACTAAGCACATTGACATTAGATATCACTTTCTTAGAGATCATTATGAGAAAGGTGATATTGATATTGATTATGTTTCTACCGATTTTCAACTTGCCGATATTTTTACAAAACCTCTAGACTATGCTAGATTTTCATTTATTTGTGGTGAGTTGAATGTTTGTATTATAGATTCTTGAAAGAAAATTTTCTTATTTTTTCCCCTTTTTGATGTATGACAAAAAGGTGGAGAAATAGTTAGTTTTGAAGAGTTTTATGCACTTGTATTTTGTTTTTATGCATTGTGTTTTGTATACTTTTTATGCTTTATGTATATAGCCATTCATTTTTATACATAGTCATTCTTTTATACATAGCATAATTTGAGGGGGAGCTTCCAAGCTCCTTTCCCATGTTTAAAATAACTATATGTTTTGTCATCATCAAAAAGGGGAGATTGTTGGCCCAAGGTTACAATCACCCGTTTTAGTGTGTTTTGATGATCACAAAACATATATAGTTATTTGTACTAATCATGTTTGTTGTTTCAGTGTGTTTCAGGGTTCTAATGATTCTAGGAGCATTCTTCCCTAAAGGAAGGTGTTTTTGACTCAAGTCACCTCATTTCGGGCTCAAGTATCAAGCTTGTAAGATCACATATGGAGAATCTCACTTGAAGACCTTGTAGTCAATTAGAACCAATGTAAGAAATAATTTGTTAAAGTTTGAGGTTGTAGAATATTGGCTCTAGCGCACACACACACACATTTTTTTCAAAAATACAGTTTTTAGTTTTGTTGTTTTGTTTAAAGTTCATGCCTCGGTCTCTATACATGATTCAATGTTTACAAATTTTATATCTTGTTTATATCATGTATTTCTATCTTTCCAGCATGATACTTAGTAAAATTTTCCTACAAAAATTATTCTGAAAATTTTCAAAGTCCAAAAATGCCTCTCTATTTTCTGTTTCAGGCTGGACCGGCCGACCGCACCGGTCGACCGGATCCTGTGTCAGGACGTGCACGCTTGTGCACGTCCGACGGCCGACCGACCAGGCGACCGGCAGAAAACAGATTGCTCACTATTTTTTTGTCGGTCGGCCGAACGGTCGACCGACCAAAAGTTTCTGCTCTCTGTTTTTTGTCGGGCGGCTGACCGGTCGACCGAGCCCCTTTGGCTATATGCCAACGGCTCTTTCGGTCGACCGGCCGGTCGACCGATAGACTGTTAGGAGCCCCAACGGCTCTTTCCTCTTTGGTGATTTTCTGAAAAACTGTTTTTGTTACTTTTTGTTTGGCAGAGTTTTCTGATCTTTTGGGGACTAATTTTGGACCATATAAACTTAATTAAATCTTGTTTTAATCCCCTCCTCTCCCTATAAATAGAGAGGGTTGGTCTCTTGCTAGAACACCAAGAAAAATCCCTAGTTTACAAGTTTTCAAAAGAAAGAAAATGTTTCAAAGCTCTCAATTCTCTCTTGCATTCTTGGCTATTGGTTTTCAGTTGTGTTCTCAAGTAAGTTTCATCTACAACTGAGTTTGCTTTTCTCACTACACTTCTAGAGCCAAAATTCCCATCCTCATTCTATAAGGAAGTTGTAAAGAGAAAGTTTGTAAGAAGTTTGTGATCCTTTTGGTGATCACTTGGCTACTTGTTCCTTCTTCTTGTTCTTGTTGAGATACCTCTTCGGTAGAGGTTTGTAAGTGGTGGAGTTCGGTACTCCGGTCTTCGGTAGACCTTGTAAAGTCCTCGGTGGATAGTGGAAACCCTTCACGGCGGTGAAGGTGGGGAGTAGAGCGGTGGCTCGAACCTCGAAACAAATACTTTGTGTTTGCGATTGATTTTCTCTTTGCTCTCTATTGCTCTTACCTTCTTGCTTGTGTTATTGCTATTCTTTCATACCTTGTGATATATCCTGTGTGCATTTCATAATTGCTTCAAATTCATTTCTTGTTACATTGTCGATCATTACTCATACAACAAGATTGCAATACGCACCTCAAACTCATATCTAGAGGAATCACGAGGAAGGAGTTCAGAGCCCTTCACCGGGTATTCGGCTCTTAGTCTTGTTTTGGGAGATCGTTGCATCATTCATTCATACTTGTTTTAAAAAGCTTGTTAGATTAGCATTTACACCTATTCACCCCCCTCTAGGTGTTTTCAGATTTGATAAAATTGGAGAGAGCATGAGGTGGAGGAAGACTAGGGGTTTGTAATTGAGGAGAAGGAGGTGGTGATTTGGTGGTGGTGGAGGATTTGGGGAGTTTTGAAGGTGATGGTGATGGTTTGGAGGAGGAAGAAGATGGAGATATGGATGATGATGTTGGTGGTGGTATGGATGGCGGTAATAGGGTGAATTGATGGTAGGGATGGTGAAGGAGGTGGATTGAGTTGTGGTTGGTGGTGGTATAGTTGAGGGGGTGGTGATGGTGGTGATTTTGAAGGAGGTGGAGTGGTGGAGAAAGATGGTAGTGTGGTGGAGGTTGGTGATGTTGTTGGTTGGAGAGGAGGTGGCAGACCAAGGGGAAGGCCGAAGAGGTGAAGCTGGCCATGGGGGTTCGCCGTCGGAGCCATCGCTGGGGTATGATGGCGTCGGAGTTTGGGGGGTGATGCAAGAAGAAGAAGAGGGAAAGAGGGAGAATGATAGAAAGAGAAAGGGATTGAGAAAGAGAGAGTTGATGGGAGGGGAAATTAATAGGAGTGGAGGTGATGGGAAGTCAGCCCCATGTAGGCGCCAGGGTGTGGGGCAAACCACGGAAGAAAAGAAAAAGAAAAGAAAAGAAAAGAAAGGAAATAAAGAAAGATTCCTAAAAAAGTATAATAATATATTCAATATTTGGAAACTATCGAATATTTCAAAAAAATTGTCAAAAATACCTGGAGGTAGAAAATATCACCCTGCGGAATAATATGAAATCAGTTTTCTAAAATAAAATCTTATTTTCAAGATAAAAATCTTGGAATATACCAGGGATACTGGTCGACACTAAAACCGATCGAACTTCGATAAATTCAAAAAAATCCCTAAAAATGCACTAAGATAGAAAATGTGATTCTAAGAAATAATGTGAAAGCAAATTTTAGAAATTCAATTCCATTTGTAAATTAAAAATCTTGGAATCGACCAGCGACACTGGCCAACACCAAATCCGGTGGAATTTTGATAAATTCAGAAAAACCTCCAAAAATACATTTAGATAGAAAATATGATCCTGAGTAATAATTTGGAAGCAGTTTTAGAAAATTTAACTCCATTTGTAAATTAAAAAAAATCTGAGAATCGATCGACGACACCGATCGATACTAGTTTCGAAGATTTTGGAATTTAATTTAGAAAAATTCTAAAAAATAATAGAAAATCTAAAATATTGGAAACGATGTTTGGAACTGAAATCGATCAACTCTGACTACTGAAAAGAACAAATCGAATAATACACTATGATCGGGCCCCTGGTTCAGATTAGGGATGACTCTGAGTCCACGAATCCGAATTCAATGCAAAACAATCACATAAATAACCGTAAAACAAAAACAAATACGGAAAGGAAATAAAAAATACGATCAAAAAATCTGAATACACGTATTCTGAGAATAGGGTGTTACATTCCATCCACCTTACAAAAATTTCGTCCTCGAAATTTCTATAAGGGGAAAATGAACATAGGGAAGATAGGTACGTGAATTATACCAATTAAGATATCAATAACTAAGGGTAATTCTCCTAATAGACTGAACAAGACCTCAAGACTAGATGCCTTCTACACTCCTGCCGTATAAATCTTCTGACGGTGACATACTGATGCTGATATGATAGCTACTAATAAGAGAATACCGCCAGAACTTTAGTAGACTGATCTATATGAATTATATGAAGCGAGCTGAATTGGTGAAATGATCAATAATATTTTTTTCCGACTGTGAGATAAAACTGATGAAGTCCGTTGAAATCCATAGAAATTCATAGTGGAAACTCATAATATAAAATCTATACTTGGCATGAAATTGTGCTTAACTAATAGTCTATAATAAGATTCTCGAATGAGCTGCATACTTACCATTACTTTGGGAGTAGATCAGAATATCGAAAATAAAGAAAACTCTGATAAAAGAGATCATGGAAAGAAAATCGATAGTAATAACGAATTTTGGATGTGGGATGTTAATTGCTCTGAAAAGCATAATTAAAAACACATAATAACTACCCTCTGAATGATAACTCATTTGTAGATTAAATATCTAGAGAATACCTAAGTCCTACAAGGTTGGCTTAATGGATCGTCAATAAAGATTATAACTAGTTGGTTCAGATGCAGCGAGAAAACCCGTTCACTAAGTCCATGCAACACGTTAGGTGGGAGAAATCTGAGGAATAAGACTAGGATAGTAAACTCTGATGGAACTGGGCACGAGCGAAGTCAGAACTATGTGGGGCCATTACGTAACACAGCGTCAGGCGCTAAGCACAAGAGTGCGACGGAGCTAATGCTCTGCAAGGATCGCACTAGGTGGAGTTCATGCGGCGAAGTCAGCCCATAACACATCGCTAAATGCTATGCACTTGGTGCAATAAAGCCCACGCCTAATTGAGCTCGCGTGGCTAGAACACAACTCTTGCTTGGCGAGGCCAGCGGGGTCCGTGGTTCATCAAATCCATAAAAGACGATTGGACATTGTGACTGAGCTCAGTGAAGGCGATAGAAGAGATTATGATCATTACTGGAATACTATAGAAAATACCATAACTCTGCCTGACAGAACTTCTAAATCTGAAAAACTGTTTCATACCGACACTCCTTGTGTAGTGATATAGTCTATCTAATACAATAAATGATGACTACCCCACTATCTATATTAATCCCTGTGGTGCGTCCATACATATAAGAATAGAAGGCGAAACTGAAGAACCATCTGATATAATATAATATAATACACTGGAATCAAGAATGCCAGAATAGGGTGAGAGGCACCACATCTGTCTTGCCGCTACCTTACTAGTTTACCCATATCTTAAGTTGGTATAAAGATTGCGAAAATTGGAATAGTGAAAAATGGAAGGGATTCAGGAATCAAAGGAAGAAGATCAAGAAGAAATAGATAACTCTGTACTTGTAGTTGGATTGTATAATCAGGACTTCTGCATTCCAGCTACAAATTTCATTACCATTAATTTACTGACTAGCTGTACTGTGGATATGAGAGCCTAGACTCTGATACCATCTTGTAATGTCCTGATCCCGGGGGTACGGAGATGTTACTGTGACGTATATACGTAGGTCAGAAATACCCTCACATATATATATTAAGCATCAGTACAGGCTAAAATCATAGTACAAAAGTACGTGGTGCATTATACATTCCAACATATGAGTAAAATTACAAAGTTATCACAGGATGTGACACAATATTATAAGAATATTACATCACTGATAGGCACAAATACGAGAATATAATGGTATATACAATTATGAACAGTATAAAAGATGCTCACGAGTTACAAAAAGAAAACTTGGGAGACGAGTAAGGGACCATGAAGTGAAGGGGGTCTGGACGGTCTGCCGAAGATTCACGCTACCGCTGCACATCTCTGATCAGCAACCGGGAGAATTCACAAACTCCAAGCTCCAAATCTAACATACAGGTCCAAGGGAGTCAGAACTCCCCAGTAAATGGTGTGGTACGTGAATTGATAAATCTGAATCCAAGAGCATATATTAGAAATTGTGTCGTGAGCATAGACATACAAGAGCAGGTAAGGAGCTAGCACGTAAAGTAAAGATGGTAACACCAGTTATATAAGCCAATTACCGATCAGTGAAGTTAGTACGTCAAAAGAATAGTCTTAACAAAGAAACCCTCATATATATGCCTTATATACCTCACGTCACTGTATCTTGAGTTCATATAACCTGAGTTGTCTCCTAAACTAAGAAAACACATAAAAATTGGTAAAATTAATAAAATTAAAAATATTGAATACAAGCAAAACCAGATGTACAAGCTCAGATTATGACTTCATGAGACCAGTACATCTATATACATTTTTCCTTTATCACCGAAATCTGAGTTACAACGAATTATTGATTAGCATATTATTATTATTACTCTTCCTACCCATATATCTAGGTTTGTGCCCTAGCGTTCCAACACATATACATTCATATATGAGTAAGCCGACGTTTATTAAGAGACTGATGATGTGACCAATATGTTATATTTATATTGGGTCCCGTACATACCTAGGACCACAACCCAGGATGTTCCGAAGCTGACCCGGAACCTGCCGCTAGGCAAACAGGAGGTGGGTCTTATATTATGTCCATTCAGGAATATAACAAGAGGTAGGGAGTCAGCGCCCCTCGAACACCTGGAGACCCTCAGGTAGATCCGGAAGCTGAAGTTGCACGACATACCTAATACCACTGTAAACATATTCACCACATGAAATCTATCAGTTTCTTTCTTACCCGGTATAAGTTATCCTTTTTATAGTTATTATTATGTAATCATCATATTTACGGGAATAACAGGAGCAGGACAGGTTCAGAAGTTATAGGAGTACATAAGTGCAAGAAATATAAGTCACTGTATATACGATATAATATAACAGGTAAGATTCCTGAAATATGATAGTCACAAGGCAGGTAGTAATGTGTCAGGTGGCAAGTAATAAGTGATATCAAACATGTGTCAGGTGATAACAAGCAAGAATCAAGTGATAGCATGTAGGAGTTGAAATCACCTAGAGGGGGGGTGAATAGGTGATATGGCTAATCTAGAAACTAAATGCGGAAATTAAAACTAATTTGCAACTACACTTAGTACAACTAATGAGTGTAGCCGAATTTCCCGTGAAGGGCTCTGGACTAACTCCTCTTGATTCCTCTGAATAAGAGTTGAGGTGCTATATGAAGCTCTCGTGGTTAAGTACAAGTAAGGCACACAAACACGAGCCAAGCATATAAAGATGATACAAGCAATATGAATGATGCAAGGCACAACACAAGCAAATAATATATGATGCTATGAATGATGCACAACACAAAGTAGAGAGAGAGAGAGAGTTTAGAGTCAATGGATCAAACGCAAACAACAAGATGTGTTTCGTGGTTCGAGCCCCTAGCTCTACGTCCCCGCTTTCACCGAGAAGGATTTCCACTCTACTAACTCGTCCACCTAGGACTCCCACCGAGGGAACCTCCACCGAGGAGGATTTTGTACAACCGGGTGTACCGAACTCCTCTCTCAACCAATACAACCTCCACCAAGGTAAACAATCACCACTCACACAAGAGGGGTAGGCCCGTAGCCAAACAACCACAATTCACCTCTACCGAAGAGGGATACAAATCAACCACCAACTCCACCTCACCAAGAGGGAGTAAACAATAACCTCAACCTCTGCCAAAGAGGGAGCAAACACCAACCCAAATCAACCTCTACCAAAGAGGGATACAAAAAATCAAGGGTTTACAACTTGGTTGTATCTTTAACCACAAACAATTTTCCCACAAATAAATGATCTTAATAGAATAAATAGAAGATAGCTCAAGTGTGGAAAACAAGAGTTTGAAACAGAAACTCAAAGAAAATTACTTGGAAAACTCTTGGTAAAAGATAGAAATTAAGAACAATAAATCTCCCAAATTTCTATTTTTTTGATTTTTCTAAAACCCTAAAACAATATAAAGATAGATCTTTTGAAGCTTTAAACACTTTTGAAAACTTGTTTTAAATACCAAGAAAAAAGAGAAATTTTAGCTCTTAAAATCTTAACCAAAAACTCAAAGCAATGGGGTATTTATAGCCCCAATACAAAATTAGCCGTTAGGCTGAATTTTCAGCCTGAGACGGCTAGCGGTTGACCGCCCGGTCGACCGCCAACGATCATAAGTATGACCGTTGGAGACCTGCGGTCGACCGGCCGGTCGACCGTAGAAAAACAGAGAGCAGAGCTCTTTGGTCCGGTCGACCGCCTGGTCGACCGGCCCATGTGCCTGGCCAACGTGTACAGGCTTGTGCACGTCGCGGTCGACCGACTCTGGTGTCCGGTCGACCGGTCGGTCGACCGCCAGAGCCTGTCAGGCAGAAAACTGGACAGAAAAACTTGTTAAAAAATATTCTAATAAATCTCATAAATCTTCTAAAATTCACAAAATAGTTTTATCATTTTACATTGAAATATAAACTTGTGTTAAAAATTTCAACACAAATTATCAAACATTTTAAACCATTTTTGTGTTATGGAAAAATTACCGAAAACCAATACCTGTATTTTTCCAAACTTGGATTTTTCGAATAAACTTTGTCCAAAACTTATCCAAATACAAAAACATGATACTTAAACACTTTAAAGCATGTTGCATATGAACATAGGTCCAATATACATGAAACATATACATATCATTGTTTTTAACTTTTAATTTCAAAATATGTTTTGTTAAAAATACAAAACACATGAATAGACATCTCAACATAAGTTTGTCTAGGAAATTAAGCATGCCTGTATATAGAACACATCTAATATACATAAAACCATGTAAACTTGTATTGATACTATCTATTCATGAAAACCAATATCGTTAAGCCAAAAACCGAAAAACCGAATCCAAAACATGAAACGTGTGTGTTGTGCACTTGAGCATATCAACTATCTAATCTTTACACATGGATCTAAAACACACTAAACTCAACTATGGATACCTAAGTTTTCTTGATGAACTCTGTCTTCAAGTCGACTTGATCAAAACTCCGTGATCCACCGAGCTAGACTCCAACGAGTGCAATGTATGATCTTTATGCTCGGGCTCTGGAATCACCATGTGAAAGGCTTCAAAACTCCTTTGTTGAAGCAATCACCAACTAATATCTTGATTAATGATCTGAAACTAAACATTGCAAGATTATTAGTAAACAACTACATGAGTTAATCATCATCAAAACTAGAGTGGAAGGCCTCTGGGCCAACAATCTCCCCCTTTTTGATGATGACAAAACTTATGGAGTTATATATATGCATGGATTAAAGTTAAGCTTCAAAGAAGCTCCCTCTTAACTCATGCATCACAATAAACATATAAATATGCAATGAAATTTAAAATACGAAAATGCATAGACATGTATAAAACAATGAACTATGGTTTTAATACCAATTAAACAATAAAACTCTAGTAAAGCTCTTGATACCAAAATAAAAACATGTTCTTTAAATAAAGCTCTTGATACCAATTAAATGTTCTTTAAATAAAGCTCTTGATATCAATTAAACGACAAACTAATAAAAAAATATATTTCTAGATAAACAAAGCATGCATATAAAACATGCATATAAACTCAAATAATTCCTCCCTTTTTGTCAATCATCAACAAAGGTCAAAGTAAAAACAAATCAATAAATTCTTCTCCCTTTTTGATCGAACCAAAGAATCAACAAAGGGGTTAAAAACAATAAATTCAATGTTCTCCCCCTTTTTGTCTAAAAACAAAAATGATGTAAATAAGGGGTGACAATCAATTAAGATACCAAAAAAAATATGTCAAAGTAGTGCATCTTGATACCAATTGAAAGGAAACATAAAAACATTGATACTAATTTTAAGGAGCAAAAGCATCTTGATACCAATTAAAAACATTCAAATAACATCTTAATATCAATAAAGAGTATTATTCTTTTTTAATTGAAATTATAATATTCTACAATTTTTTTAATTCATTTTCTATCATAAAGTAAGGGAGTGGAAATCTAGGGTAAACAAAATACCAATTGAAAGATAAAATATGAGTTTTCTCCCCCTTTATGAAATACCATTGAAACACACATAATATCAAGTGTATATCTCATATCTTATGAAGAATCCCGCATTAGTTAAATGAAAAACTTTTAAACTAGTACGAAATCCTCCAAGTAAGGAATAAAACAAAATTTTTTTCATGAAATACATGTAAATCACATGGCACTAAACACTCGAAATCAATGAAGCATATATTATACTCATGAAAACACAATCATGAGAAACATTTAAAAGAGGTGAGTGTACAAGTGTTAGGTGAAACACATAATCACAAAAATTGACAATAAAGCTCGATATTCCTTAAAACATGAAAACATGAAAAACCAAATTTTCATTAAAAACAATTATACTTCAAGGCTTTGTATGTTGTGACAACAAAGAAGTATACATACATATCCCTAAACACAATTGAGTCCATAATAAGATTTGCATGAAAAGCAAATGACTCAAGGGGTATACATGTATATCTTAAGGTTTGGCAAAATAGACATATACATGAAGTGAAACATAAACACATAAAAAATGGATAAAATATGAATACAAGTCAAATGCATGAATCATCAAAACTAGACTATACTAGCACATCTAATGGGTACAAATAAGCTGTAACGCCCCGATCCCACGGATACGGGGACGTCACTGCGATGTATATACGCAGGTCAGAAAGTGCCCCACGTATATACGCTAAGCATAAGTACAACAAGGATCAGAGTACAACAAAGCGTGGTATTCATTCATATGCAACTTAAAAGTACAAATACAAGCTATCACAGGATATGATAAACTATTACACATGACATATGTCTTTTATCACAACCAAGTCCAAAAGTACAATATACAATAAAGACACAAAGGCTCACGAGTTAGATGAAGACCCCGTGAGTCAAAGAGAGAAGTTTGGCACAAAAGAACAGGAACTAGTCTGCCTGCTCACTAAGAAAAGCTTGATCCTCTGTGGATGGTTCCACTTCGATCCAAGCTTCGAACCTGAACATACAAATCCAAGGGAGTCAGGACCTCCCAACAATGAACAGGCTACAGCCAAATGGCTAAGAGACAAGAGTAGGAAGGTTAGAACACAAGTATAACGGGTATGAATAAGTAAAACATAATATCCATAAAACAGGAAATCCAGGTAAAGTTGATTACAAGCAAGATTGATTGTATACGCTTAGGTCACGGTCCCATGAGACTAGTACATCGAAGGAATAATCCAAACAAGGAAACCCTCATCTATATACTTTTATCTCATGCCACCGAAATCCAAGCGTATAGAATCAGAATTTCAAATCACACGATAGTCATAACAGGATTACATGACAAGAATAACGGAAGTACATAATAGGAATCATGACAGGGATCACAGTAGGAATCGTAACATAACAGGTATCTATTATTATTATTACTCGTCTGACCCATATATCTAGGTATGTGTTTTAGTATATATCCCAACACACATACATCCATATATAAGAAAGTCGAGGGTTGTTACCGGAAGTAGATGGAGAACTGATAGAGCTTCTTATAGTAGTTCCCATACACCTGGGACCAGCTTGAGGGCCCTAAGTCCCCCTAACACGCATCTTCTGTGGGCCCTGAGTCCCACTAACACGTACCGCCAATATTTTATTCCATCACTATAAGCAAGGTATCATTCCGGCATCCATCACTTCCTCCCATTCCCCATACAATTGTCCTTTTTATGGTTTATTAACATAATTATCAGATTAAGGGAATGAGCAGGATCATAACAAGTCATAACAAGAATCATAACTGGAATCATAACTGGAGTACATAACAAGAGATCAGGTACTACATTCCCTTAACGTGATAATCAAGAGGTCAAGTGTATCATGCCTTGGTTTAATAGATAGCATGATAAGAGGGTGAAATGGTTCATTAACAAGTCATGAAGTACAATATACAATTACATGAACTAAGTATAAGATCCACATTTAAGATAGTAATTAACTATAACAGACAGCCAAAGTTAGTCGACTAGGATAGATGGGGTAGACGACTAATAGTGGTCTCTAGTCGACTAACAGTATGATCTAGTCGACTAAAACTGGGTTCCAGAGAGTTGGAATCTGGTTTCAGGAAAAGTTAGTCGACTAGGATGGAAAGAGTAGTCGACTAACAGTGATTTCAAGTCGACTAACAGACACTCTAAGTCGACTAAAACTGTGTAACAGAGAGTTGGGTTTCTGATTCAAGAAAAGTTAGTCGACTAGGGTCAAGGGAGTAGTCGACTAATCGAGGTTTCTAGTCGACTAATAAATAACCTAAGTCGACTAAAACTGTGTTCTAGAAAAGGTTACGTTTCAACTAAGGTTTCAAGTCGACTAGTCCTTAGGTCAAGTCGACTAATCGTGGTCTGAAAACAGAGTTCAGAACAGAATCTGATGGTTGTGTTTGATAGTCAAATAACATGATTTAAAGACACAAATGTACAAGATATGGAAACATAAACATACTAAGAATTGTATGAGTCTTGGTGAGTAAAAATACTCACTTGGAATGGTTAATTGAAGCTTTACGAGTTCCGAAAAGGTCGTGTCGACAAATATCACCAAATGATTCCACGGCGATATTACGGACGATCACAATCCAAAAGTTGTCGTGGTTGAGGTGGAGATGAAGGCCTTGGTGATGTTGATGAAGAAGGAATTAGGTGGAGGCTATTTCTTTGGTGAAGTGAAGTGAAAAAAGGAAGTAGAAATGAAAAGAAAGTTTATATAGGTTTTAGATTTTGTAAAGGAGGTGTAAATAAAGTAGAAGAGAGGGGGTTTTTTTGCAAATAAGGGGGGATGAGGTGTCCCTCTTTTGGCCACTTGGCCGGCCATGGAAGAGAGAGAGAAAGGGGGCATTAATGTGGAAGTGTGTGGAAGTTGGAATTTTGGAAAAGATTGGAATTTTGGAAATTGGAAAAGCTTGTGGCTTGTAGAGGAAGGAAAGAAATAAAGGAAAAGGAAAAAGGAAAG
Organism: Agave tequilana; assembly: GCA_038442645.1. Classification (NCBI taxonomy): domain Eukaryota; kingdom Viridiplantae; phylum Streptophyta; class Magnoliopsida; order Asparagales; family Asparagaceae; genus Agave; species Agave tequilana. The sequence goes on from JAVJIF010022833.1 coordinate 63,865, forward strand.
AAATTCATATGAGGAGATATTTTCTTGGACTCAAAAGTGAAACTGTTGAAAAGACTGATTCCCAGGTTTGAGTCGAGGATACGGAAAACATTTCGAAAAATACCGAAATTGTCCCGAAATCAAGTATCTCGGAACGACTCGCAAAATTTACCAAAAAATCAAGAATAATATTCTAAGTCCCATGGTGAAATCCGTTTTAAGAAATACTTTATAGTTTTAAAACTAAAAATCCCGGAATCAATTAGCTACCGACTCCGGTGGAATTTTCATAAATTCATAAAATTCTCATAAAAAGCATTTAGGTAAGAAATGTGATTTTAAGAGAAAATGTCTAAAGGACCATCTAGAAATTCCAAGCTGTTTGCAAATTAAAAATCCGAGAATCGGTCAGCAGCACTGGTCGACACCGGTTTTGAAGATTTTCATTTTAATTCAGGAAAAATCCAGAAAATCATAGAAAATCTAATATATTGGAAAATAATATTTGAAACTAAAATCGGTCAAATACAGAAAGTAAATTAAAAAATACGATCGAAAATCTGAATACGCAACTAAGTACGTATTCCGGAAGCGGGGTATTACAATCCACCCACCTTACAAAAAATTGCGTCCTCGCAATTTCGTTAAGGGGTAAATTGAACACGAAGTGGACAAGGGTGAAATCAAAGGCTTCAAAAAAAACCAAAACAGGGGTAAGGTGAACACAGGAGGGACCAGGATTGGAAATGAGAGAATGATAAGGGAAATATTTAGAAAGATAACCAACTCAAATGCAAGATCCGGGGTAGTTGTTACCATGATATCCTTGAGGTTCCTAATCTGGATACTGGTCTGCACATTCTGCTGCATCTTCTGATGCCTCCGCCGCCATGATTTGAACTTGGCCTCTGCCGAAATCTACTCTAGGTCTTGCTCCTCTCTGTGGATTGTCATACTGTTGGGGTGGAAATGGAGCTCTCTGGTCAACGGGTTCTGGGTTCCTCCTTAGTGGTGGAGTTGGAAGTGTTGGGGCTGGAAGTGTTGGTCTGATTGGTGCCACATGTCCAAACTTTCTCTGTGCGGGCAATCCCTTAGCGCATGACTCCCTGTCCCACATGCCAAACATAATCCATTGGCCATTCGACAATCTCTCTTATAATGTCCGGGTCTGTGGCAGAAATTGCATATGATCTGAGGAAGAGGAGGTCGGAATGGTCGCTTCATCATCGGGCCATGGGTTGTCCTAGCTGCATCTTCCTCATCCATCAACTGAAAAGGCCTCTTCATAGCCTGGTTCCTTATCAGGGTCAATTTCTTCTTCTCCAGTCCACGCTCCACTTCTCGAGCTATGGTGAGGACTTCAGAATAGGTTTTCAGCTGTTGGGGCATTAAGAAGACTTGAATGTCCATTTGTAAGCCCTGTTGAAATCTACTTGCCCGCTTCTCTTCGTCAGTCACCATGTATGGAGCAAAGCGGCTAAGTCTTAGAAATTCCGCGGCATACTCATCCACGGACCGATTCCATTGCTGAAGTCGGATGAACTGTTCTTCCATGTCTTTCTGAGCAGTGGCAGGGAAGAATCTGCTATAGAAACTCTTGAAAAATGTGTCCCAGGTGACAGGTTTGTCCAATCTTGCCTCCTCAGCTAGCCACCAAGTTCTAGCTATATCCTTCAATTGAATCTTAGCAACCTCCACCTGATTTTCCTTTGGAACTCGGGCTGCGTTCAACAGATCTGTGGTATCCGTCAGCCATTGTTCAGCTTCTAGGGGTTTCTCTCCTCCCGTGAATATGCTGGTTGCAACCGTCTGAAGTCTGATATATTCCCCGGCCTTTGTTCCTTTGGAGTTGCTAACTCTTGCCGAAGGAGTTCCGTCTGTTGTTGCTGATTCTCCATCATTGTCTGAATAACCCTCAGAATATCCACATTCTCTCCCGTGGGTCCATTCGATACTTGTCCAGAGTTGTTACGACCCGATCTTCTATCCATACCTAGTTGGTGAAAGATGACTGGAAAGAGCTGGAAAATGGAAGGATTTTAGGACATAATGGATACATTGAAGGAATCAAGAAGGACTCAAGAAGGAATCTAGAAGGACTAGATAACTTTGCACATTGTAGTTGGCAATAGCAAATTACTGGAATTTGCTTCTTGATTGTACTATAGGAGTGAGAGCCTATGCTCTGATACCATCCTGTAACGCCCCGATCCCACGGATACGGGGACGTCACTGCGACGTATATACGCAGGTCAGAAAGTGCCCCCACGTATATACGCTAAGCATAAGTACAACAAGGATCAGAGTACAACAAAGCGTGGTATTCATTCATATGCCAACTTAAAAGTACAAATACAAAGCTATCACAGGATATGATAAACTATTACACATGACATATGTCTTTTTATCACAACCAAGTCCAAAAGTACAATATACAATAAGACACAAAAGGCTCACGAGTTAGATGAAGACCCCGTGAGTCAAAGAGAGAAGTTTGGCACAAAAGAACAGGAACTAGTCTGCCTGCTCACTAAGAAAGCTTGATCCTCTGTGGATGGTTCCACTTCGATCCAAGCTTCGGAACCTGAACATACAAATCCAAGGGAGTCAGGACCTCCCAACAATGAACAGGCTACAGCCAAATGGCTAAGAGACAAAGTAGGAAGGTTAGAACACAAGTATAACGGGTATGAATAAGTAAAACATAATATCCATAAAACAGGAAATCCAGGTAAAGTTGATTACAAGTAGATTGATTGTATACGCTTAGGTCACGGTCCCATGAGACTAGTACATCGAAGGAATAATCCAAACAAGGAAACCCTCATCTATATACTTTTATCTCATGCCACCGAAATCCAAGCGTATAGAATCAGAATTTCAAATCACACGATAGTCATAACAGGATTACATGACAAGAATAACGGAAGTACATAATAGGAATCATGACAGGGATCACAGTAGGAATCGTAACATAACAGGTATCTATTATTATTATTACTCGTCTGACCCATATATCTAGGTATGTGTTTTAGTATATATCCCAACACACATACATCCATATATAAGAAAGTCGAGGTTGTTACCGGAAGTAGATGGAGAACTGATAGAGCTTCTTATAGTAGTTCCATACACCTGGGACCAGCTTGAGGCCCTAAGTCCCCCTAACACGCATCTTCTGTGGGCCCTGAGTCCCACTAACACGTACCGCCAATATTTTATTCCATCACTATAAGCAAGGTATCATTCCGGCATCCATCACTTCCTCCCATTCCCCATACAAGTTGTCCTTTTTATGGTTTATTAACATAATTATCAGATTAAGGGAATAAGCAGGATCATAACAAGTCATAACAAGAATCATAACTGGAATCATAACTGGAGTACATAACAAGAGATCAGGTACTACATTCCTTAACGTGATAATCAAGAGGTCAAGTGTATCATGCCTTGGTTTAATAGATAGCATGATAAGAGGGTGAAATGGTTCATTAACAAGTCATGAAGTACAATATACAATTACATGAACTAAGTATAAGATCCACATTTAAGATAGTAATTAACTATAACAGACAGCCAAAGTTAGTCGACTAGGATAGATGGGGTAGACGACTAATTGTCTCTAGTCGACTAACAGTATGATCTAGTCGACTAAAACTGGGTTCCAGAGAGTTGGAATCTGGTTTCAGGAAAAGTAGTCGACTAGGATGGAAAGAGTAGTCGACTAACAGTGATTTCAAGTCGACTAACAGACACTCTAAGTCGACTCTAAAACTGTGTAACAGAGAGTTGGGTTTCTGTTCAAGAAAGTTAGTCGACTAGGGTCAAGGGAGTAGTCGACTAATCGAGGTTTCTAGTCGACTAATAAATAACCTAAGTCGACTAAAACTGTGTTCTAGAAAAGGTTACGTTTCAATTAAGGGTTTCAAGTCGACTAGTCCTTAGGTCAAGTCGACTAATCGTGGTCTGAAAACAGAGTTCAGAACAGAATCTGATGGTTGTGTTTGATAGTCAAATAACATGATTTAAAGACACAAATGTACAAGATATGGAAACATAAACATACTAAGAATTGTATGAGTCTTGGTGAGTAAAATACTCACTTGGAATGGTTAATTGAAGCTTTACGAGTTCCGAAAAGGTCGTGTCGACAAATCACAAATGATTCCACGGCGATATTACGGACGATCACAATCCAAAAGTTGTCGTGGTTGAGGTGGAGATGAAGGCCTTGGTGATGTTGATGAAGAAGGAATAGGTGGAGGCTATATCTTTGGTGAAGTGAAGTGAAAAAAGGAAGTAGAAATGAAAAGGAAAGTTTATATAGGTTTTAGATTTTGTAAAGGAGGTGTAAATAAAGTAGAAGAGAGGGGGTTTTTTGCAAACAAGGGGGGATGAGGTGTCCCTCTTTTGGCTACTTGCCGTCCATGGAAGAGAGAGAGAAAGGGGGCATTAATGTGGAAGTGTGTGGAAGTTGGAATTTTGGAAAGATTGGAATTTTGGAAAATTGGAAAAGCTTGTGGCTTGTGGAGGAAGGAAAGAAATAAAGGAAAAGGAAAAAGGAAAAGAATTCATATGAGGAGATATTTTCTTGGACTCAAAAAGTGAAACTGTTGAAAAGACTTATTCCAGGTTTGAGTCGAGGATACGGAAAACATTTCGAAAAATACCGAAATTGTCCCGAAATCAAGTATCTCGGAACGACTCGCAAAATTTACCAAAAATCAAGAATAATATTCTAAGTCCCATGGTGAAATCCGTTTTAAGAAATACTTTATAGTTTTAAAACTAAAAATCCCGGAATCAATTAGCTACCGACTCCGGTGGAATTTTCATAAATTCATAAATTCTCATAAAAAGCATTTAGGTAAGAAATGTGATTTTAAGAGAAATGTCTAAAGGACCATCTAGAAATTCCAAGCTGTTTGCAATTAAAAATCCGGGAATCGGTCAGCAGCACTGGTCGACACCGGTTTTGAAGATTTTCATTTTAATTCAGGAAAAATCCAGAAATCATAGAAAATCTAATATATTGGAAAATAATATTTGAAACTAAAATCGGTCAAATACAGAAAGTAAATTGAAAAATACGATCGAAAATCTGAATACGCACTAAGTACGTATTCCGGAAGCGGGGTATTACATAAGCGTTCAAGTACAAACATATAAAGATCTATTTGTGGCCCTCTATGTACAAGTATATATCCTCGTCTTAATGAAAACTAACATTTAAACATATATTCAAATCATGAAGTATAAAACAAACATAAATCAACATGATAAACATAAAATGATCATTATGTATATGCATGTGCATTAGATCTAGGATATACATATTAGTTCAAAACAAGGTGAGAACACATAAATATAGATCCATATAAAACATGGGTGTCTCAAACAACTAACATGTATATCACTAATCTAATTAACGTGGCATAATCATAATATCAATAAACATCAAAACATGTTATAAACAATGAACATGGAAAGCATGCAAATATAAACGGGAGTTAGAGATCGATACCAAAACCGATGAGGCACCTCTCTAGTTTCTCCAACCAAGTGGTTTTCCCACCAAACCTTCCCTTGAAAGTGATGCATCCAAATGGTAATCTTTAAGCTCGGAACGCATCCACCTCAAGGCACCATAACTCTTCACGTCATGCGAGTCCACACCTACATCAAATACAATAGGGGTGGTCTTTGGTACCCATATCTTTTTTGGGTCCATGGGGGTTAGCACCTTTCCTATCCCAACAAAATATTTGCTAAATTTTCATCATTTATTCTATCATAGCAAATCTAGCAAGGTGGCCCTTACGTCCACAATGTGTACAAGCGTACACATGAGCATACAAAGTGTGATGGATGTGTACGTGAGGAGCATGTGTATGCCATGGAGGGTGTGCATGCAAAGATGGAACTTGTTTCTTTCGAACCAAGAATTCCAAGCGTGTATGATTCAAAGCACATTGGCTCAAAGCGGAGCCCAAACAATTAATATTCTTCTTTAGTATGGATATATCATTTTTTAATTAAGAATAAGTGGAACATGCTATAGATGAACTAGGTGAAGCTATCCTAGCATGGCAAACATGAGAATCAATATCAATTTTTAAAGATTCATTTTCTTTAAACAAACATCTAAATCATTTGAAATAGAAATTATTTTGTTTTTCAAAGAATCATTCTCTTTACTACAAAATCAACTTTTGAAGACAATTTTTCATTTTTCTTCAAAATTATTTCACAATCATTTTTATTTTTCAAAAATTCATTTTCTTTTAGGGCAAGATCAAGTTGAGATCTAAGTGAGTCACTTCACTAGAAACCTCTTCCTTCTCTTGCAAAACAATCTCAATTTTAGAAGACAAATTTTTATTTTCTTCTTTTAAACAAGACTATCATTTTTCAATAGTTTGTATTTGAAAATCAAATTTTCACAATTTTTAGCAAGTTCATCATTCATAGCTTGAGCTTCTAAACATTCGTTGCAATATGAATTAGAACTAGCATCTAGTTGAGTGTCCGAGTGTACCTCAAGGGAGTCATTCCCTTGGATCATAAAGCAATGTTCTTCGAAACTCATTTTCTAGATCTTCTCTTCCTTTCGATAATCTTTGGTAGCTCGGGAGAGAGTCAAAATGCTCTAAATTACATAAGCCGAATCATAGTGAGCAAACACAATATAAAAATCTTTATGAAGTGATGCTCTAAGTGCCTCTAGGGCTATTGCTTGGCTTTTATATGCTTTCTATTATGAGGGTTGGATTCTTTGGTAATACCTTTGTAAACTTTACATCCTAGGGTTTTCAAATGACAACTCATCTTGGTCTTCCAAATATCAGTATAGAAATGTCAAACATAGGAGGGCTATCCATGATGCAATCAAATATGTGCAAATGCAAATGATAGATTAGCAAACTAAGATCTCACTCCTAGGTTGTCATTAAATCAAGTATCAGGAGCCTAGGCTCTGATACCAATTGAAATCACCTAGAGGGGGGGTGAATAGGTGATATGGCTAATCTAGAACTAAAAACGAAATTAAAACTAATTTGCAACTACACTTAGTACAACCAACGTGTAGCCGAATTTCCCGTGAAGGGCCTGGACTAACTCCTCTTGATTCCTCTGAATAAGAGTTGAGGTGCTATATGAAGCTCTCGTGGTTAAGTACAAGTGAGGCACACAAACCAAGCCAAGCATATAAAGATGATACAAGCAATATGAATGATGCAAGACACAACACAAGTAATAATATATGATTTATGAATGATGCACAACACAAAGTAAAGAGAGAGTTTAGAGTCAATGGATCAAACGTAAACAACAAGATGTGTTTCGAGGTTCGAGGCCCTAGCTCTACGTCCCCGCCTTCACCGAGAAGGATTTCCATCCACTAACTCGTCCACCTAGACTCTCACCCGAGGGAACCTCCACCGAGGAGGATTTTGTACAACCGGGTGTAACCGAACTCCTCTCTCAACCAATACAACCTCCACCGAGGTAAACAATCACCACCTCACAAAAGAGGGGAAGGCCCGTAGCCAAACAACTACAATCCACCTCTACCGAAGAGGGATACAAATCCACCACCAACTACACCTCACCAAGAGGGAGTAAACAATAACCTCAAACCTCTACCAAAAGGGAGCAAACACCAACCCAAATCAACCTCTACCAAAGAGGGATACAACAAATCAAGGGTTTACAACTTGGTGGTATCTTTAACCACAAACAATTTTCCCACAAATAAATGATCCTAATAGAATAGGATAGAAGATAGCTCAAGTGTGGGAAAACAGAGTTTGAAAAATAAAAACTCAAAGAAAATTACTTGGGAAACTCTTGGTAAAAGATAGAAATGAAGAACAAAATAAATCTCCCAAATTTCTATTTTTCTTTGATTTTTCCCAAATCCTAAAACAATATAAAGATAGATCTTTTGAAGCTTTAACACTTTTGAAAACTTGTTTTAAACACCAGAAAAGAGAGAAATTTTAGCTCTTAAATCTTAACCAAAACTCAAAGCAATAGGGTATTATATAGCCCCAATACAAATTAGCCGTTAGGCTGAATTCTCAGCCTGAACGGCTGGCGGTCGACCGGCCAACGGTCATAATTGGACCGTTGGAGACCTGCGGTCGACCGGCCGGTCGACCGTGAAAAACACCTAGAGGGGGGGGGTGAATAGGTGTAAGTGCTAATCTAGTGAACTAATGCGCTAAATGCGGAAGCTAATGCAAATTTTGCAACACACTTAGTACAACACACAAGTGTAGCCGAATTTCCCGTGAAGGGCTCTGGACTAACTCCTCTTGATTCCCTTGAATGGGTTGAGGTGCTATGTGAAGCTCTTGTGGTTAGTACAAGTGAGGCACACACACAATCAATCCAAGCATATAATGAATAAGCAATATGAATCAATGCCAGGACAACACAAAGCAAATGGATATGTATGATATGAATGATGCTATGCACAATATAAGAGAGAGAGAGAGAGTTAGAGAGACAATGGATCAAACGCTAACAACAAGATATGTTTCGAGGTTCGAGCCCCTAGCTCTACATCCCCGCCTACACCACCGTGTAGGATTTCCAATCCACTATCTCCCACCGAGGGAACCTTTACTGAAGAGGATTTGTTACAACTCTAGGAGTACCAATCTCCTCTCTCAAACAACCACCTCACAACCGAGGGGTAGCCCGTAGCCAATAACAACAACAACCAACACCTCTACCGAAGGGGTTACAAACCAAACTCCACCTCACCTAGAGGGAGTAAACCAATCACCCGATCACCTCTACCAAAGAGGGATACACAAAGAGTAAGGGTGTTTACAACAAGTGGTTCCAAAGACCACAAACAATCTCTCTTTCTTTTCTCTTTTCCACAAAACAAGATCCTAATAGATTAGGATAGAAGATAGCTCAAGTGTGAAAAAACAAGGTGTTTTTGGAAACAAGCAACAAAGAAAATACTTGGAAAACTCTGTAAAAGATAGAGAATGAAAACAATACAAATATCCAAATTCCTATTTTCTTTGATTTTTCAAAACCCTTGAAAAACAATAAGATGAAATCTTTTTAGCACAAAACTCTTTCAATACTTGTTAAAAACACTGAAGAAGTCAGGAATTTTTAGCTCTAAAACATCTTAGCTAAAACCCCAAGAGTTGGGGTATTTACAGCCCCACAGAAACTAGCCGTTAGGCTGATGTGGCAGCCTGACAGGCTAACGGTCGACCGGCCCGGTCGACCGCCAACGGTCAGAATGAGACCGTTGGGCAAACAGGGTCGACTGGGCCCCGGTCGACCCAAACAAACAGAGAGCACTGCTCTCGACCGGTCGACCGTCCGGGTCGACCGTCCCAGAGCTGCCAAACGTGCACAGATCTGTGCACGTCGGTCGACCGGCCCGGTCGACCGACTTCATCCCAGTCGACTAATAAACTGCTTAGTCGACTGGTTGAAGCCTGGAACAGAAAACTGGGTCAGAAAAACAGTTTAAAACTATTTTGAAAAATCTTTTAAGTCTTCTAAAATTCACAAAACTTGTTTTAACATTTTATATTTAAACACAAACAAGTGATAAAAATTTCAAGACATATATATCAATCATATCAATTCATTTTTGAGTCTTGCAAATTTTATCAAAAACAAAACTAGTATTTTTATCAAACTTGATTTTCCAATACATGAATAAGATAGTCAAAATAAGTTTTGTATAGGAAGTGTAAGCATGTATGTATAACTAGAATACATCTATTATACATATAAACTATGTAAACTTGTTTTGATCAATCATTCATGAAAACCAATTTCAAAACATGAAAACGTGTGTGTATGTGCACTTGAGCATATCAACTTACTAGGCTTTATAAATGGATCTAAAATATACTAAACTATGGATACCTAAGTCTTCTTGACGATCTTCATCTTCAGGCGACTCGATCCACAAACACCGTGATCCATGAGCTAGGCAAGGTATGATCTTGATGCTTTGGCCCTGGAATCACCATGAAAAGCTTCTAAACACCTTGTTAAAGCTAATCACCAACTAATATCTTGGTTAATGATCTGAAACTTAAACAACACAAGATTATTAGTAAACATAACTACATGAGTTAATCATTATCAAACTAGGGTGGAAGGCCTTTGGGCCAACAATCTCCCCCTTTTTTGATGATGACAAAACTCATGGAGTTATATATGCATGGATTAAAGTTAAGCTTCAAAGAAGCTCCCCCTTAACTCATGCATAAACAAATAAACAAAAGATATGCAATGAATGTACATAAACATGTATACATCAATATGCATAAAACACATAAAACATGTTCTAGAAGCTCTAGATACCAATTAAATTAATAAAACATTAACAAAAATACTAGATACTCTATATACCAATAAAACTTAATATATGCAAAAACATAAGTATGCATATATAAACCAAAATCTTTCTCCCCCTTTTTGTCAATCATCAACAAATGGGTAAACAATCAAACAATAAATGAGGGGTAAAAATCTTTCTCCCCCTTTTTGTCAATCAAAACAATAAAACAATGTTCTCC